>VYZS01008578.1:0-29791 GCA_013400695.1 Neodrepanis coruscans | reverse complement strand
TTTAAGATATGTCTCCTGAGTGTGTATGTTGTTTTAAAAGGAATTTGAGTCAGTGTTGAGTTGCTTCTGTGTTTGTAATTAATTTAAAATATTTAGTAAAGCAGCTAGATTTTTTCTTGTTAACTGCGCTTTACTGAAATTTCATGATCTACAGCACACCCTAGTGATATCTTGAAATCATGAAGTTAGACCCAGTAAATTTTACTTCTTTTGTGGTGAAGCATATGTTAGGATTGCAATAAGCAAAGTCTGAGATAGAAAATGCTTAAATGCCTTCCTCTCCAAGATGGGAAGCAGCTTTATAAAACAAAAAACAGCCTTAGAAATTGAAACTACAGTCAACTCCTCTGTGTAAAGAACATGTGTATACTGAGTTCATCTGGCTTGCAGTCTATAATGTTTGATGTATTTAACAACAGATCATGGGGAAAAGCAATCCAAGGTTAAGTGAGAAGAGAGGAGAATATTCCCATTTAGACTGGAGAGAGAAACCAGATGTAAATACAAGCATTGTGGAGGAAACCTGCAGGCAGGCTTCATAGGTCAGAAACTTGAATTTACTGTCTCATAGCCAGAATATTAAAATTTATGCTATATATAAAATTCCTCCTTTTGCAGAATGTTGGTTTTTCAGGTGATGTTTCCAGTATTTAGTTTTCCATCGCTAACAGGCTCCATATGATCCCGCAGAGGAATGTTAGTTAGGGAACTTCATAACTTTTTAGTCTAACATGCCCTCACTTTTTCCTGGATTTCTGTATTTCAGTCATTTGATTTCTTTTGAATTGTCTGAACACACAGAATGTCAAGGGTTTTGAAGTGGCTGCTGTTGAACCCATGATGGGGTGAGAGGAGAAAGCAGATTTGAGAAGAACTCTGAGAAAGTGTAATTATGTAGTCAAGAAGGAAGGCAAATATTTATCAGAGGCAAAATCAAATTCATTTGGATAACACTGGAAGAAAGGGAAAGCAATATGAGCATTAGAGAAGAGTATAGAAGAAGGGAATTAATTGTAAGTTGTGGTTGTTAAAGGTAACCCTGATATGAGTCCTCAAAGAGAAGCAGAAGATTCATCAGAGAAACACAAGTTAGCAGTGCCCTGACCTCCCAGTGTGTGGCAGCTGTACCGAGGATCCTCTGTGGATTTTGCTGAGCACTCGGGCAGCTCCTGTGAGTTCTGTGTGGCTGCAGAGGAGATGTTTGTGTATGTGCTTAAGCTGCAAAGAACTAAAGTATTGCAGAAAAAGCAGGTTTGGCCAGCAGATAAGCAGTGCTGAGGCTGTTATTTTTTCAGGGAGGGCCATGACACCCTGACAAGGCAACCTATACCAGTACTCTGGACCAGCTCACAGCTCCAGCTTGGCCCAAGTGGAGGATCCGATCCTGTATCTCTTTCATGTACAGAGCATTACTTGTCTATGTAAGGCAAAGCTGAAGATGGGGTCCTGCTTTCTGGCTCTCTCACGCATGAGAAATCTGTAATACTTTGGGGAGAGACAAGTTTCCTCTCAGACCTCTGCATTTCTCTCTTGTCAGGTAATCCAAACAATAATGGAAATCAGCATTTTGTTTTATGTAAATAAAAACAAAAAGTTTGCAATAATTTATTGTATTTATTTAAATGACATGTAGATTAGTTTGTGAAACTTAGGAAGGAAAGCAGCACAACTGAAACAGCACAATTGTTTCTAAGAACATTCACTTCAAATCCACATACAATATTTCATTCATGCTTAATTATTTCCCCAATGCTAGTCTAAGCATTACTAGTTTCCTTTGTCTTTTTGCTTTTGCATGCAGCATGATTAGCAAAACTGCTTGTGCTCTACCAACTCCTGCACATATGGGGTTTAGCCTCATTGTTCAAGGGGTGGAGCAACAACCAATATGAACACTCACGCTGCCAAATTTGGCACACGTGAGCCCTCCAAAGTATACAGATATCACCCGTTTCTTTTAAATCCCTGTCTATATTTTACATTGCTACCATAATGGCAACTCCATTGTCTGGGTGTATTATTTGAAGCAGCTTTTCTCCTATTGTTTTTGCACTGTAATCCTTGAGGTTTCTGTAGTCATCGTGAGCAGCTTACGTGAAAGGAATCACTCAGCTCACACAGATCACTCTCTCTGAACCTGCTGGCAAAGGGGCCATGACTAAAGCTTTAGACTTGTGATATTTCTGAAGAGAATCTCTTCAGTAGATTATATAATTTCTTGCTTTCATGGGGTTCTGTTCTTTGGTTTGGATTCCATGTTCTCTTTTGTCCCCTATTTTTTTCCTATTAGGCATGATCGGCATATAAGCTGAAAAATAAGAGTAATAATGCTAGCTGTGGATACGTACCCTAACAGCATCTTACACGTTTCAAACACTAGCAAAGAGACACAGCTACTGTTTGACAGGAATTAAGGATAGTTGTTTATTCTAACTGCAGGAAAGTTTTGGCCTTTTATTCTTCAGTGGCACAGTTGGATTGGCACATCCTGCTGTGAGTCTTTCCAACAGACTTATGAGAGCTTAATGCTTGTCTACTAAGGGCAGAATGAAGAATCCCCTAGAACTTATCACAGAGGAAGGGCTGCCCTTTCTAGATTCAGTCATCAGCTTGAGCAGTGCCCTCTTCTCCAGTAGAGGCACTTGCCTCTCATGATTGTGTATGTGCACACTTATAGATAAATATTTAGCATTAACTGTTCTCTATAAATTATGGCCATTACAATAGACTGTGTTATTGAACAGCAATAAATATGATATAAATATTGCTCTTCATTTGGCTTAGCTCTTCAGAGAACTCTGTTGCAGCCACATAGTGATCCCAGATGGTGACACCTTTGTGATTGCACATGATGCTGAGCAGTGACCCATGAGACAGTATTAAAATATGCCAAAATGTGCAAGTCTGAGAATCCCATTGTAACACGTTTGAGTATTTGTAGTGACCTCTGGAAGCTTCAGATCTGGTCCACTGTTGTAGAAGGTGATTTAAATTCACCTTTTCATGTTCATCTTGGCCTCCAACTTGCTACATGAGAAAAGAAAATCGGGCAATGCAATTTGTACAACTGGCTTTTTCCGCCCTACTACCTTGCTGACTGCAAGCTCCTCTCTTGCCTGCCACATTATCAGAACTCAGATCCAGGAATGCTGGAGATAATTGTTCTGTGCTCCTAGAAGAACAAGAAACTTAAGTGTAACAGTTTTGTAAAATTTGGGCTCTCATTCAGTGGAGTAGATGTAAGGTTGGAAGCAAAGTCAGCCAAGGACCCTTAACTGATGGGACAGAAGTCACTGCTTTTTCTGCTTTTGTGCTTATTCTGCATCTCCAAAGTAATGTATGTTTGGGGCCAGAATTTTGTGGAGCTGAACATTTACTATTCTCAGGCTCCACAAGCACCAGTACACATTATGGTACACATTTCTCGTGCTGTTGAATAGTACCAGGCATGGAAATGTATCACTGATGTTATTCCAGACATCTTCAAATGTCATCCATCCTTGCTGCTAGAATGCTTTGTTCTGTTACTGATTTTACAATACATTTTTTAAATCTGATTTTGACGTTTGTCTTCTTTATGTTTGCTCTTTAATTAGAAGTTTGAAGAAACCTCAGATGCATTTTTCCTAGATACATTCTGCAAAAGAGTGGCTGCAGGAAACTCTGCAAGTATTTTGTGTAGCTATTTTCACACATACTATAATATATAAATATGTAAGTTAATTTCAGGACACTGACTTTTACATTCAGATTTTTTGGTAGGTGTTTTTCTGAAAAGGTCACAAAATGACTACTCTGTACCAGTAAACACAATTAGTGAATTAGGCTGATGAAGAAGTAAAAGGAATAAATGACTGCTTTAAAACATTCTAAAAGAGCAGGAGATGGGTTATACCATTTGCAGGTAAGGTTATGCCTTAAGTACCTTTAACAGCTTGCTTGGATAGCACTTGCTAGCAATGTGTGCTCTACTCCAAAGCACCAGCCTATATTTTTGGATCATCTTTCAAGACTGAGATGATATAAGGCAATTAATAGTGTTTTGTGACCTTCTGCACCAGCAGTCCATCTTTTTGGCACTGAAACTGATTTTGCCCAACCTGGCATTTTATCACCTAGGACTGCACAGGATGATCAGAGACACCTTTTACAGCAGCAGTGGAATGATTTACTTCAGTCACACTGTTCTTCAAATTCACTGTTTCCTACAAGCTGATGAGGCAAACCTCTTCTTTGCTTAATGTCACATAAGGTACATTGAAAGGCTGTGAAGAGGCAGATGTTCTATAGCTTCACTTCATATGCAAAAACCTGTTATATTCTTTATTTGCATTCAATTAGAAGTCAGACCCTGATGAATATCTAATGTAGGAAATGGGGAAAAGATTTGCCATCTAGCATATGCTTTGCTTGTAGTAGATCTCAGTAACCTGCTATTGTGTCTTCCTGTAGTGATTTGGTCATTTCTACTGTATTATTTACACCTTTGAGCTCAGAGGTGAAGAGTGTTAATGGGTGACAACTGGAGTTATGCTCCTGCTTTTAGAAATGTTGCCTTTTCTCATTCCTTTTAAACAGCCATTCTGCAGTTGCAAAATTTCCCTTACTAAGTAGCTCCGTTTAAGGATTTAAATGCCAAATCATTACTTTCATATTAATTTTCTTCTTTGATACATTTGTGCCTTGTGTGCCTTGTTTGATCTTGTGAAGGCTCGCCATTTTCCTGGCATCCACAGTATAATGTGAGGAAGTCAGAAGTTATAAAACATGTCAAGAAGGGAAGGTTCAAATTATCACTATAATATGAAGCAGATTCTTCCAGAACAGCTGCTGTTATGGCTGTGACTCTGTAAGAGCACACATACCAGGGTATTACAGTACCAAGGGAGACAGGGAGGTTGTGGAGCCCTTGGACCTCAGACAGGGATAAGCAAAGCAGCTTCTCATCACTGCAGCAGAGGGTTTACCAGACTTTGGGGGAAAACAACAGAAATCTCACGCCCTTTGAAACTGGGATGTGATTAGAAATCTGCTTTGTACAGTCTCCATTCCTTTCTTTTCTGTGGGCCACTCCCACCGCATGTTCTGGAGAACACATGACATTTCTTCCTTTTCCCTCTTTTCTACTTGCTTTGATGTAACGTTGTAAATTAAACCATCCTCACCCATATTCAAGCAATGCATTGACACGAAAGGGAGCCTGTCCCTGCTGGCATTCAGGTGAGGAGCTCCAGGCTTTCCTGAGGGTGCAGGTGAGAAGATGCTCCCGAGGAGTGGGAAGCCGCCAGGTGGAGCCCCTGGGCAGCTGATTCCTGTTGACTTCAGCAGAGACAGAGTTTGTGGAAGGGCGTAGCACGACTTGTGCATATCCTTAAAGGAAACACTCTGCGCTATTCTCTTACATTTTCATTTTAGTAGCTTCTATTACATTAAAATACAGACCTAATGAACACTGGTTGGTGTAGTCCTAATAACCTGTGTTTATTTTTAACCTAACCAGTGAAATAATGATTCAGTTTAGATCAGTGAGAAAAATCCCCTCCTTTGCTGGTTGGCAGACTTCATTGCTTTTATTTTTGCCCCTTGGAAGACTGCTAACAGATGGAATTTGAGGTGTTACTTTTTAAAATGTACATGGCATTTAGGTTCTTTCTTCATTTTAGGAATTACATTTGCCTTTTACATCCAAATCGTAAAAATCAAGAGCACCAGTAACATTTTGAGTTGTTACACGGAGAATTATTTTATGTGATCATATAAAGCATGGGTAGGTTAAGAAGTCCCTAGTGCAACCACAGGAAAGGGACAAAAATTGTTGTATTTCTCCTTCGTTCCCTCATCTTGCTTTTTTGTCTCCTCAACAAGGAACTGAGTGGAGATGGTTTACCTTAAATCGAAAATGAAATCATAACAAAGGCTTAGTTTACAAAACAAAAAATCTCTTTTAATAATCCATTCTTTGGGAAATGGCAGCATTTTTAACACTAGGCAGTAGTGTTCCAAGATTGTGCTGGTATTATGAACCAGGATGGTATTTCAGGAGCCATATGTGACACAGCTGTTTTAATGCTTATTTGATTACTCCTGGTGCTCTATCAGACTAGTACACTGCACTCTACTGAGCTGCTGACTGGAACAAACCTGGGTGAAAAGGAGGCAAAAATATTCTGAGTTTAAATTCTCAGAGTAGGGCCAGGGATGTCTTAAGAGTGTTCTGTGGCAGGCAGTGCCTTTCCTTCTGTATTCCAGCTCAGTTGGGATCAGGATGTGCTGTTTCATAACCACGTTCCTAAAATCATAGAAAACTTAGGTTGGAAGGGGACCTTGAAGATCATCCAGTTCCATCCCCCTGCCGAGGGCAGGGCCACTTTCCACCAAGTCCCATCCAACCTGACCTTGAACACTTCCAGGGATGGGNCCCGGCCCGGCCCGGCCCGGCCCGCGGGGTTGGCCCTGAGCGGCCGCGGCTCCGAGCCCACGGCCCGGCGGAGGCTCCAGCGCCGGGGGCCGCCCCTGGAGCTGGGAGGTAACACTCGTGGAGACCTTTAGATCCCACTGAAGTCCCCTTTTAGAGTCTGTGGGGTTGGAGGGGATGTCTGGAGCTCGGCCGGCCCGACCCTCTGCCAGGGCAGGGCCGCCCCGGGCGGGGGGCACAGGGGCGCGTCCGGGTGGGTTTGGGTGGATTTGGGAAGGAAGGTGGGATTTCTCTCTCTCCCCCCCCCAACTCACATTGAGGCTGGAGTGACATTGCAACAATAATGACCCTGGAATGGGCCTTGTAGGAAAATAAGTGAAAAAATGGCCTAAATGTAGTTAAATTTGGTCTGTTCGAAAGGGTTTGTAATTAAATTTGTGCTTAGCTTATTTTAGTCATAATGTCTTATANCCTCAACAAGGAACTGAGTGGAGATGGTTTACCTTAAATCGAAAATGAAATCATAACAAAGGCTTAGTTTACAAAACAAAAAATCTCTTTTAATAATCCATTCTTTGGGAAATGGCAGCATTTTTAACACTAGGCAGTAGTGTTCCAAGATTGTGCTGGTATTATGAACCAGGATGGTATTTCAGGAGCCATATGTGACACAGCTGTTTTAATGCTTATTTGATTACTCCTGGTGCTCTATCAGACTAGTACACTGCACTCTACTGAGCTGCTGACTGGAACAAACCTGGGTGAAAAGGAGGCAAAAATATTCTGAGTTTAAATTCTCAGAGTAGGGCCAGGGATGTCTTAAGAGTGTTCTGTGGCAGGCAGTGCCTTTCCTTCTGTATTCCAGCTCAGTTGGGATCAGGATGTGCTGTTTCATAACCACGTTCCTAAAATCATAGAAAACTTAGGTTGGAAGGGGACCTTGAAGATCATCCAGTTCCATCCCCCTGCCGAGGGCAGGGCCACTTTCCACCAAGTCCCATCCAACCTGACCTTGAACACTTCCAGGGATGGGGCAGCCACAGTTTCTCTGTCCAACCTGTGCCAGGGCCTCACCAGCCTCATAGGGAAGAATTTTTTTTCCTAATACCTAATCCAAGCCTACCCTCTTTCCATTTGCAGCCATTCCGCCTCCTCCTGTCACTCCAGACTCTCCTGAACACTCCTGCCCCATCTTTCCTGTAAGCTCCCTCCTGGCGCTGGAAGACTGCACTCAGGCCACCCCTGGCCGTTCAGGTCCAGGCTGAGCATCTCGGATTCTCTCCGCATTTCCCCACTGTAAAGGCGAGGAGCTCCATCCCTCTGACCGAGCCCTGTCTCCGAACCCCTCCGGACCGCCTGTAGCGCGCACCTGCCGCGGCCGAGCCTCGGGCAAGGGAGGAGGCGGCGGCACAACAACCAACCACCCCGGTACAACAGTGACCCCGGCCCGGCGCAGGGGATCGCGGGCAGGGCAGGGCCGGGCCGGCCCCTCCTCCGGCGCCGCCGCAGTTCCGTGCCCGGGCGCTGCCGGCGGAGGTAGGCGGGGGAAGGACGATGGAGGGAGGGAAGGAAGGAGAAGGAGGAGGCAGGAAGGGCCGCGGCGGAGCCCGGCGCCGGCTGTGCCCGGGCGGGAGGGGAGCGGCGGGCGGGCCCNTTTCTTAAAAGCTATTTTCTTGAAGCTCTGGTTGTTGGCTCCAGTATCAGCAGGCTGATGCAAGCGACCTGTAACTTTGTTGAACACTGCCTTTAAAAGGGTTGCGAAATGGAAACACCCCCCCCCTTAATTTATAAATTAGAAAGACAATGAGTATGTGTATAAAATCTCAGGAGCAGGAGGAATTGTGGCCAGTCTTTCATAGATACTTTGTAGTTTGGCAGACCAGGTAAGGGGGATTTCCTAAGGGTCTGCACGGGTTTGGTCCCAAATTTCCTTTTTGTGTCAGTAGAATGAGATTGTTCCCACTGAATGTTTACCTGCATTTTTAGGCATCCAAGAGCCTTGTAAAATCAGCTTCTATATTCCTAGAAGTAGTTTGTTCATGTAATGAGTAAATTTGTTGCCTCTTGTGTTAAATAAACCAATTAAATGCTTTGATAAATTTACATGCTTTGATAAATACACAGAAGAAGTAAGCAATGCTCTTAGGGTTGCAGTTCTTACAAAACAATATTAAAATGATCTTTTATGCATTCCAATTGAATTTAGATTGTCTAGCAAATACAAGTTTCTTACCATCTAATATAATTGAAACTAAAAAAAATGAACATCTGAATAAACTTAAGAGTCAGCAACATAATTATATTATTACAGTATATAATTATAGTAAATATTTGTAGATATGAATCCTCATGGTTGGGAAAGGAGAGAATAAGAATGGCAGTCAGCATGTTTTAATCTTTGTGCCACTAAGTAGGAGTAAACCCTTCCTTAGCAAAATAACCAAAAATTACAAATGCAAAGCAAGTTTAAAAGTAGTGTATTTAAATCAAGTTTTACTAGCTACTGATGACAGTCATGATTTAAATCATACAGACCATCTGTTTTGTACATTTCAAGTACTGGACCAGCCTGTAAAGGTAAGATTTTCTGAAAGTGATGATTTAGGGGCACAGATGCTTCTCAAGCCAACAGTATGTGCAGGGACCAGCGATGAGTCCTCCTTTGCAGATGGGAATATCTTGATTCCCTGTCTGTCCCCCTGCTATTATTGAAATAATTAATGAACCTGTGGCCTGTTTGATGATCATCAGGTCACATCTTTGTGCACACTGTTACTTGTGAAGTCATGTTCTTTAGTCTGCCTGAGATACTGAGTACGTTGGTTTTGCTCCAGTGCTGTTCTCGTATTTCTTATAAGAAGTTGTGGTACAGATAAGGCTGTTGCTCTGCAATTGGGACAAGAAACATGTGCTTGCATAGATGTTTGCTGAGCTGTGAAGTTTCAGTTTGAAACACAGAGCACTAGAAAGTGGAAATTCTCACCTCACATCATTTCATATCACCTTACAGTGTTGAACGTGATAAAGATAGCTCCAGGTGAGAGGACTTAGATATATGACTTCTTTGCTTGGTAGGCTTGGAATTTGTTGTGTGGGTGGTTCTTTGTGCTGTGCCCGTTGCAGAGACATTTACTGCAGAGTTCATCAGTTAACTCAGCAGAAGGCTGTGAGGAGCAGTGAGGACAGCTCAGTGGTGGGCCAGGCAGTGTGCTGGTTAGAATATCTGCTGTGGGGCAGTTGGGAAGGTGTTCATTTTTCTATAAGTGCAATAGTGAGTCCAGGAGGATAAAAGGGCTTTTGCTTGTCTAAAGTCATCATTCTGTGAAGGGGGAAGTAGGGTGATGAGATAGGAATGTTAAATTGGAAAGAGCTGAAATGAGGTTCACACCACAGAGTAATCTGGGAACCCTCTTCAGTTATTTGCATTAACATGACTTTCAGTGACTTTCAGAGTTATTTCAGTTCTTTCTATGGAATTTTTCTTCTTCAGCAAACCTGTTGGTTGTAGGTTTAAAGTTGAGATACAAACACATGATGTTACTATTCCCTTTGGATAAGGAAAACAGGATCATTGCTCACTTTGCTTCCCTGTCCTTGGGGTGAAAGAAAGAGATCACCCAACTTAGAGAGAAGTAGAGAGTTTAACACCTCCATGAGTGTTTGGGGAGACCACAAGTACGGGAGGAACACAAGCACTGAATTGCAGTAGAACAAAAAAGGAAGGTCAGTTACACAATGAAACTTGGTTTCTCAGAATTTTCATGTTCCAAAAGTCTTGGGTTTGCTTTTTTTCTTGAGGTGCTGAAGATTCCCAGTGCCGTGTGAAGTCAGTGGGAGCTGTGGGGACTCAGCACCTCTGAAAGCTGGTCACAGTTTTATGGATGTTGATATGTCTGTTCCCCCATTAGAGCAAATCCAGTATTTTGCAATCCTGGTGTTTCTTAACATCTGGACAAATTCTGTAGGGAATAATTTGGTAATAGAATCAAATTACACTTTGTTTACAGTTACACAATCAGAGTCTGTGTATATTTTTGGCTATCATCTAATTCTACCTCTGACACACAAGACTTGCAGCTCCTTTTATTCTATTTTGGGGTAGTATTCCTCCTCCCCTGATAGCACCATGGCTCTTTCAAACATGCTTATCTTCCTATTCAGCTTGCCCAGTGATTCTGATCAGTAGGCTGATGTCATCCACAACTTTGTCCTCCCAGTTTTTGTAGTTGGCTTCTTACAGACCTTACCAGTCTGTGAGGTGTTAGAGGTTTGCAGCTGCAGAGCTTTTTAAGCCATTTGTTTGTTTTGCTCATCCTCAAGCCAGCTGGCTGGCTGATGGTGATTTTTTTTTTTAGTGGCTGTTTATCACAATAGCAGGTTAAACTCTTGTGGAATCTCAATGCTGCAACTTGTTACTGTATTGTCAAAATCTCCTGCTTTGTGTCTTGTAGTGTATGATTAAAAAAGCTGCCTGTTCACTGAAAATTGCCTGATTGAACACCTTGATTCTTCATCAGAACCTGAAGTTTTCAAAGGAATTTGTAAAAGACCTCTGTAAAGTTGATCCACTGATCTGTGTCTCTGTGCTGAATGTAGGAGTCTGGGATTACTTTAGGCGTTGTAATATGTGGTTTATGTTTCAGTGGCTCCCACTAGTGCTCTGTATGTACAGTTTGAAAAAAACAACCTGTATGTACTGTGCATCAGCTACTGTATTCACTGATGTTCACTGCAGGACTTAAAATACAGTGAATATGGTAAGAGATCATAGAAATACCTGCAAGAGTTGAGAGAAGATGAATGCTCCTTGTAATGTCTGTGAGAGTTTTGAGTAAAGTTCAGATTTGGAATTGAGCAGGAGCAGCTCTGCTATGCCAAGAATGTTCCTTCCTCTGTCAAGCCAAAAAAAACCCCTAAATAAGTGTTAATTTTGCACATGGAAATTTCCTTTGGGGACGTTGTGAGGGGGGTAAAATTGTAAAATCATTTACTGTGGAAAGACTGTGTGCAGTTACTTGAGTTCCAGCATGTCTCTGCTAATTAATGAGCAGTTATGAATTCATTTGTTTGCCACACTTTGTACACTACCAGCAGTGTGATTTCTGTTTTCATTATGGTCTGGGTTTTTTCACCTTTGAGCCAATTGCACTTTGAAGCTAGTCATGAAGGAGTGTTTTATTTATTCAGAGAAGCCCCTGGGTGAAGCTGACCTTTGCTCTGCTTGCAGGGCCACGCCAGCATGAGGACACCTCCTGCTGGTGGCCGTGTGAGGATGGAGCAGTGTGGGTAACTTTCTATGGGCTGCCAGTTTCAACCTGCTGGAGGAACCTGGTGCTTCAGTCTCGGGTGTCTCTGCTCACAAAACATCATTTCACATCTATTACAGTTAGATTGGTTTAGGAAATAGTGGAATTCCATCAGTGTGATGGGAGGAAAGCAGGTACTATCAGTGAGAGCTGTGTGTGTTGTTAGCTGTCCAGCTTGTGTTGTCTTGCCCATGCTGTAGAGCTTCATATGAGACATTTGTTAGATTTAGACCAAAAAGGAAATGCAAATTCATTTCAGCATGTTGGATTAGTCTGAGGGCATGTGAAGGAGGAGCAGGACAAACATGATTCAGTTTCTGTCTCCCTGAGGGAGGAAGTGACTTCTGCAGCACTTAAGGCAGCCTGATGCTGGTGTGAAGGTTACTCTGAGTGGCAAACTACTCACCTTCTGTTAGAAGGTAAAACCAAACAATTGTCTGATTTTCCATCATTTCCAGGCCTGGCAGTGTGAACTGTACCAGTTGTATATTTGGTTTTTTTTCTCCCCGGGACAGCCATTTGTTTATTACTTTGAACTTGAATCATATTGAATGAGATGATGTGTAACTCTGTCACTCTGCTGTCTCTAACCAGCACGTGCTGCCATGCTGATCCACTGCTGTGTCATCAGCCTGCCAAAAACCCAAAAGCAACGGTGTTAAAACGATGAGCTTGGATGTTTTCTTTAGCCTGGCGGGAAGATAAATGAAGTAGTGAGAGAAATCAACTATTTGATGAATTTCCTACTGTGCCTCTTTGCTGCTATGGAACATATGTGATCCCTTCCCAAAATCTAGACTTTTGTTTGGTGTCAGCAGTGTTTGGATACTGCAGTGACATGGATGATTTGCAGGCAGCCATTTTAGTGCAAAAGAAAGCTTTCCCTTTCACAGTAGTTAATTTCTAATATGAAAAATGGTGTGGTATCACTCCACTTACTTTTCACTGAGGAGATCTATTAAAAAATAGGGCTGAGAATGTATTGCACATGCTCTGGGATAAGAGGTGTTCTAGAAGCTGAAAATCACTTACCTGTTCTGTAGTGCTGACTTTACATGTACAACAAGAAATCTGCTGGTTGTGTATCTGTGACTGCGTTTTATTTCTACAAGCCCTTTCCTCAGTTGGTGTGCAGGATGGGAGCTATTTGCTTAATGAGCAGCAGCAGCAAGTGAGGTAGAAAAGTTTTGGTCTCAGAGGACTCATTCTAAGGGACAGGTCTCTGCCCCTCGTTGAGGGACACAGTGTGTAATGGTGGTCCCATGTCTCGGCCTCCTCATACATGAGAGTCATCTGGTGTATCTGAGTCCCAGCTGCTGTACACATAAACCCCAGCATTTCTGATGGTCTGTCTCCAGAGCACTCCATTTATTCCTGGTCTCAGGTCTCTCAACCTCCTGAAATCTGTTTCCTTCCTCGGATTCTTCTTGGTTGCGACAGAGAGCCTACCACCTTCAAAAATCAGCATGGAAGTGTTTAAGCATATAACAAAACAGGGAGAAGACCTGATATGTGAAAACAACAACTGATTTGAGGCAAGAATTAGGACAAGGAGAAAATATGTGACAGATTTGTCAGTTACAATCTGCTAGTTGTGGTAGGGAGTGGCTCTGCTTTGGCTTTTTTCTGAAGTTGTGTGCAACGCTGAACACACATGGGAATTGCTCAAGCCAAAAACGATGTACGGAAAAATTAGATCATGTAGCATCTCTGAATTTGCCATAAACACATTTTTTTCTTGTTTACTCTGAGGTTTCATTTGCAGTTTCAGCAACCTTCAGTTGTTTACCAGTAGGGTTGGTTTTCTCAGAAGTGAAAGAGAATGCAACTTTTTCCAGTGTTGACTGTATGTCTGTCCTTTTTGTCTCAAAGACTCATGAACGCTGGTTTTATTCCTTAAAAGTCATTTAGCAGCCAGATTTAGTCTCTTGCACTGATCAAAAGATAACTTAAAATGTCTTTTCCAGGATCTTAACTCACCAAGATGCCCATCCCTGTAGAGGATGTGATGCAGCTGCTCTGCCACGTCTCTGAGGCGAAGGGGATGAAAGCTGCTGTCAAACACTCTGGTCGGGGAGCTCTGCTGGCAGGTGCCACAGCATTCCTTGGGGGCCTCATGGGAGGTCCACCTGGAATCGCTGTAGGTAAGTGTGTTTTGCTGTACAAACAAGAGGGTGGTTAAAAAGCCCTGAGTGATGAAACTAGGAAGTCTGTAGGAGTAGGCTGAAGGAAAGGGGCATCCAGTGCTTTGATTTCATGCTGTGTGGAGGGAGTGAAGAGGAGAGGGGTGAGGCAGGGGCAAAGGAGAACAGAGATGATGGCAGCAATCAGGGGGTGTTGGTATCTAATGGTACAGAAGAAAGAAAATTGGAGTGTAGAGTGAGGGTGAGTAAGTATTTTTAGCTTTAGGATCTTCCAAATGATCCTATTAAAAATTATTTATTTTAAAAGTTCCTGTTACTTACTTCTTGATGAACTTTTTTCTTTTTCCTCTGAGATTCTTTATTCCCTGTCACTTTGCATTTTTCCTGGTATGGAAGATTACAGGAAAGCCAAGGTCTAAGAGTAAGGAGTTGTCTCTCCTCTGTAGCTCTTGAACTGTTTGGTTTAAAAGCTGCCTTGTCACTGAAGTCATGTGGGCCCTGCACCTTGCATACTCCTTACTCCTGCAGGCAGTTCTAGCAATTTCATGGGCTTATTGGTATTGGAGTGCAATATTCCTTTGTGAGGGTTAGCCAGGCTGAGTTACAAAACAATAAGGAAATAATATGTGAGGAGTGATAACAGAAAATGCAAACTGAAGCTGTTACTCCTTTTACAAGCACAAAATTTGATTAATAACCAAAATAGTATTTTGACAAACATATGACTGAAGTTATCAGGAACAAAGAAGGGAAATTAAGCTTTTGTAAGCTTAAAATCAGAAGTCAAGGTAATAATGTAAGTGGGCTCATTGTTGTGTGAGATGATGAGATACACTCAAGTTATTCTTGGATGTGTTTTCTCTTTTTTTAGAGTATTTGTTTAAGCTTTCAGTAATGTCTCCCAGTCAAGCTTGGTGAAGGCACTGAAACAAGTATTCCTATTACTGTATATTAAAAGCATACAACAAAAAGTATAGTAAGTATATATAATAAGTACTAAATATATTAAAAACTACAGACCAATTACAGTGCAACTAATTCATAACATCCTCATTAACTTCTAAAATGGAAAAGGTAAATGACCCTGAGTTTTTAGTGGGGTTTAGGACAGTTAGAGAGACATTTGCAATCAGGTGCACTTTCACTTACATGAACAAATAGCCTGGATAGATGTGGGACTGGTGCTTTGCACCAAGATTTGAGTTACCTTCCATCTGCAACAACACTGGAGGACCTTGCATCATGCTTTCTAAGGACTGCTAGCTCTGAGAAGAATGGGTTGTGGATGTGTTGCCTGGGGGGAAAAAGTGTGATCATCTAACAAATCTTGTCTCAATGGATGAGGAGCTTAGACATCAATACTTCTAGTGGCTTTTGCATTAAGTGCCCCTAAATCAGATATTGATGTTCTCATAAAAGTCCCATGAAGATGAATTCAGCCATTGTAGGCTTTCAAGTATTTCTGTGGTATCATGGGAAAAATTGCCAACAAAGTAAAAGCTGCAAATTAAAGAATTTTTGTCTAATGAAAAACTGCATTCCCATGAGCACATAAATTACTTTTTAGGAGCAGTTGCTGGGGGTGGCAGTTTTAGAGGCAGGGTTGGTTCTGACACCTCTCCATTGTGAGTGTCAGTCCTGTGAATTGCTGTGGTGCAAGTCAGACTGGTGGCAGGGTGACTGGTTTCTCAGCAGCTGCCATAATCACAGCAGGATCCCTGTAGAGGATCCCTCTGCTGTTACCTTGATGACCTGGAACCTGTACTTACCTGAGCACGTCTGTCCAGCTGGCATGGACAGGGTGTGGATTTGGTAGATGAAAGCATGAATGTGTCTAATGGGTTTGCTCTCTGAGCACCTTCAGGAATGAGCTTCATGGGAGTAGGCAGCTGCCATGTGTGACTCTAAAGAAGCAGAAAGCTTGAATGAGTCTGGGAGTCTGTAGTTAAAGAGTAGTGTTAATGATTCTGATAAGGCAGCTGTTGGTCTGGTGTTTTCCTTGGGTATGGTTTTATTTAGTAGTGGAGCTTATCCTAAAGGGACCAGTGTCCTAGGGAGTGTTCTGTTTCTGATTTCTAGCTTGAAGCTATTAGCATTGATTGTGTAAAGAGTTTCTTTGTGCTTACTGTGAGTGTAAAGCTCTTTAAAAATCCTTGTTGGTGCTTTGAATATCAGGGATAAATCTAGTTAAAGAAGGCACATAATAAAGGTGGGAACATTGTTGGTAAAAGCTGTGAATAGAATTTCAGGCTTTAACATTAACTGGTAAAGACTAACAAACTCTGTCTTTTCTAGGAGGAGCATTTGGTGGATTGCTTGGTGCCTGGATGACTTCTGGACAGTTCAAGCCAGTCCCTCAAATTTTATTGGAATTGCCTCCTACTGAGCAGCAGAAACTCTATGATGAAGCTGTTGATGTTATCAGGCACTTAGACTGGACTGATGCTATTCAGATGACTGCTCTTGTAATGGGAAATGCTGGTCTCCAGCAGAAGCTGACAGCAGTGTTGGTCAATTACCTCTCCAAAGAGCTGAGAGCACAGATAGAGTATGGAGAATGAACCTTTTCAGAGCAGGCTTTTTACACTGTAATGAATTTTACTCTGACAGTTGGATCCTTAGTTATCAGTACTAATTAGAAATACAGGCAGATCTAATAAGTATTGTTTGGGCGTTGGGTTTTGTTGTTTGGGGTTTTTTTTATTATTTTCATTTTGTGTGGATTTTTAAGGATAGTATTAGATTACTTCATTTTGAATTACTCCAACTCAAGTTGTTGAAGGGAATTACATTTCTCTTATGTTAATGTATCACTAGTGAAAATTGTCAAAGCCATTGTGTTTTATTTAGGAGACTTAATTCTGTTTAAGTGCTTTAATTTTTTTCTACGAATGACACATAAGGTGCCAATGTAGCTAGGGCACTTTGAAGAATTTTACCTACTGCATTTCAGTCCTGCAAAGGAAAGTTATAAGAAAGTACAATATTCTACTGTGAACTCAAAGGACTCAATCCTTACTTCATTGTTTGTCACATTTTTATTGTAATTTTTGAGTTATTTATTCCTTTATGTAAGAAGTGAAGCAAATGCCTAAACAAGATTTCAAGCAACAGGAAAACAAACTGTGAACAATTTCAATTCAGTTTGCAATTAAATGTTCACCAAGTTCCTGATGCCCCAGAATGGACAGGCATGGCAAGAATACTCTTAAAAATGGGGAGCTGAATCTGCTGGTTTTATATTAGTCTCAGGATTGTTATTTCAGCATTGGTTTCTTGACTGAATCTGAACAGCTGGTCCTCTGTTTTCATTAAAATATTCATAAGAAGCATCATAGTGATCTGTGTTTTGCTTTAAATTAAATGATCTCTTTAAAGAACTAAGCCAGGCTTGTACTAGGCCGGCAGCAGTTGGCAGCAGTGGTGGTGGTGGTGTGGGGTGAGGTGCCAGCTGCCCCAAATGCCACGTTGCTGAATGTCCTAGCCAGTTGTTCACATTTGGTTTCAACACACTTGTAAGAGAAGTTTACAAGCAAAAAAATGTGCAGGTGTGCCTTCTTTTTTGTATAAAAACAAGTGAAACTGCTCTGATAAGTTAATTTCTTGCCTAAAATAAAGGTCTGGCTCCCTGTGTTTGGTCTTTGGTATGTAGCCTTTTATGGGGTTTTGGGCAAGTTTAAAAGAATCTTTCAGCAGATTTGATCATCTGAGGGAAAAGATCAGCTGCACAAGGATGTTTTAATATCCGTCTGTTGCTGTTCTTTGGTCGAGACATGACTGTCCACCCCTGCATCCCTTGTTGGTGCTGTAAACAGTCATAGGCAAGGGATGGCATCTTTTGAAATCCGTTCCAGCTGCATGACTTCCAGGCTGAGTGTAAGGCACAGTGTTTGCCAAGGAAACAAGGTAATGCAGTGCCAGCAATTTTGGGAAGCAGCTGAAAGAGTCACTATGGGGAGATGTACATATTTATATAAAGAAACCATCTGTGATGCTGGTCATTAACCTGGTTTGGTTGTAGATGTGACAGAATCAAGCTAGGTTTTCATTGGCAGATGATGTATTTTTAGTTAAAATTATTTTTTTTTCTATGTGTGGTTTTTTAAGTTTTCTGATTTCAAAATAGCAACACAAACTGTTACGTTAGCAAAGAGTGGGAATCTAAATTTTTTAAAAGGCAATCCTGAATTCAAGCAGATTAGTAATTGAGATGTGCCATCTAGTGGCAATTAGATTATTTCTTAAATTCAGCATCTCAACGCAGCCTCAGTATATGGATAACCCAATTCTCTTTTTCCATGAAAAGTAAGGGGTTTTTTTTGCTCCTTCTCCATCCAATTCTTGGCTTTAGTGAATTTTTATTAGACTACAAATACCAGTCCAGCTACAGTCTAGACATTTCTTTGCATTTGTGAAGTTGTTTTTTTTGGTGATTATCATATCTCAGCTATGTCAGCTATGACTGCACAAATATTTACTGTAGCTGCATGTCACACTTAATTATAATGAGAAAATACAGTCAGAGGAGGGCAGTTTCACCCTCATGATTACTGAAGGACAAGAGGGTTTTGTGAGCTGGACAGCAGCCAGTTTGCAAAAATGGATTGACCATGTAGAATTGGTAAGCCGGGGGGATTTTGTTTCTTGGAGGGCTCCATTTCCTTGTTCAATTCTATCACCTTCAAATCTGCACATGCAGACTCTACCTGAGGTAGAACAGAGCAGCTCTGCCTCTGTCCACACAACCTTTGGAGTGGTGCTCACCTCTTGTGTATGACTGGCCTGTGTGTAACTGCTGCTCACGTGGACCCTGCAGGACTGAGGAAATTCTGTCTTTTTTTTGTCTCATTGCAGTGAGAGGGGAGGAGGAGGGACAGGCACTGATCTCTTCACTCTCATGACCTGTGACAGGACTTAAGGAAATGGTATGGAACCGAGTCAGGGGAGGTTTAGATTGGATATCAGGAAACAGTCCCTTCCAACTCAGCATATTCTATGCTTTTATGGTTTTATGAACTAAAGGCAGAGAATAGGGTGCTAGTATGACACCCCATGGTGTCCATGCTACTGCTCTGTTAGGTACTACAGTTCTCATTAAGTGGAGGTTTTACAGGATTATGGGGAGATCCTGTATTGACCCACTGCCTCCAGAGTGGACGAGAACTCTGGAAGCAGAACAGTCCCGAGATGACATTAACTGGCTGATGCTGAGTGTGCAACAGGCAGCAAGAGCCTCACCAGCAGCAATCTGCCCAAAAGGTGAAAAGGCAGAGCTGCTGTGAACCTCAGAGCTGAGGTTCTGCAAACTAAAACGTGCCCTCAGAAGAAGGATCTGGTGGCTCTTGGCTCTGCCTGTTTACATTGTATTTGTCACATCAGATCTCACCTCTTACTCAGATATGAAAAGTAAGAGGGATTAGCATTTCATGGGCAGTTTTTCCAAGGACAGCCTCTCTCCTTGCAGAGCTGCACACCTGCACTTAAGGAGAGCTTTGCTGGGGCAGAACATTCCCAAAAGAGACAGGCTCTATCTCTCTGAGGCCTCCAGAGGGCTGCTGTCAGGAGGGGGTGCTGTGCAACCGTCTGTGCAGAGCACACATGTCTGTCTGTCCTTGCCAGGGCCAGCCAGAGGCTGGGGTTCATCTGCAGGCTGCAGTTTGCTTAAGGAAGCCAAATGATCTCCTGAAGCACAGTTTGCTGGATGACTCTAGATAGTCACCCAGCTTCCCCATCAGCTGCTTTGGTGTGAGCTGATGAGAACAATGCACAGCTTTGGGGAGCTGTGTGAAGTGATGGCTGCTGACTGAATGTAACAGTGGGATTTTATACTAACAGCATTTTGTTACTATTTATTATTACTTGATTGTTTCTCACCGTATCATGCCAAAAAGCATAACCATAATCATCTGAGGTGAGTCCAGCAGTGTGGTGTGTTGTACTGTCCACTGCAGCCTGATTACAGGCCACTGTGCCCTGACAGAACTACTTTCCTCTCCCAGGTCATGATTTATAGCTCCTTCCATATGTTTTTCAGTGTGTGGAGCTCAGCTGGGGTGGAATGGCTGCCATCACCTGCTCCCTCTGAAACTCCCTTTTAGGGAGGAAACCTTGTGCTGCAGAGGACTCAGGTGGGC
This sequence comes from Neodrepanis coruscans, assembly GCA_013400695.1. NCBI lineage: Eukaryota > Metazoa > Chordata > Aves > Passeriformes > Philepittidae > Neodrepanis > Neodrepanis coruscans. Next base: position 9,792 of record VYZS01008578.1, on the reverse strand, counting down.
CAGGTGAGCTGCTCTTTTGAGACAAAATTCTGTTCAGCACACACAACATAAAGCTATTGAGACCCAGTGTGTCTCCGTTTCTTTCAGATGACACCCCTTTGATGATTGTAACCCAGTGGTGGTCAGCATGCCTTTTTCACTTATGTTGGTTTATGGGAAATTAGGATTACAAAACTTACTGAAAGATCTTGTAGAACGGAAATAAGATTGTAATATTCATAGTCAATAAGCAGATTGGTTTTTCACACTCTCATGGCATACCTGCTCAAATGCTCTGGCCAGGATGAGTCACATTCTCACTTCATCTCCTGGGTTCTTGATTGTCAATGATTAACTGACTTTTTGGACAAATCTTTTATATCCTTTAAGGTATCTTTTACATCCTTCCTGTTAATCATCTGTCAGCCCCTTATCCCGTTGGGCTGACAGAAGGAGGACTGGCATATGTGATTTGCTGAAACCTTCACCACTGTCCTGCTGTCAGTGCAGGGTCTTGTTCAGGAGCCCTGTTCTGTGGTCTCACTAGTGTGGGGCCTCCAGGGCTGGACAGCAGGAATGCATCCTCCATTTGATGGAATGCATCCCACACTATCCAGATAGGCCTCTCTGTTAATTGTCATTCTGGTGCTTTCACAGAATATTTATTCAAATATTAATATTTCTGTTAAAAACTGTACAGATTCATGTGGAGATTAAACGTTTCAGTTTTTTCCTCAGAGTCATAGCAGCTCCAGCAGTGCACACGAGAGAAATCTGGGGCAGGCTCAGGGGTTTGATCCTGTGTAGCTGCAGTAGTAGGACCTGCTGAGCTCAGACTTCATCAGCAGTTTAGCAGCTCCGGTGCAGCCAGAGGATGTAAAAGCAATGCATATTTTTCCCCCAAGTAAAAGCTCTTACAGAGAAAGCAATAACTTCCTAGGCTGTCATTGCTTGATCAGCTCATGTATAACTCCAGACTAATTGAATAGCAGACTTTCAGCTGGGTTGGAAAGCTTTTAAAAAACCAAAGGCCTTTGCATTACAGTGAACTAAAGCTATTAGCCCCTAATTAAAACATGAGGTTTCATCGTTACCTTTCTAGAGATCACAGAAATCTATGTATTTTTCAGGCTGTAAGCCAGAAATCAAACATTCATCATGTAATTGCAGTAAGTGTGTGCTAATACTTCTCATTAAGAGCGATTTATGAGTTCCAGAAGAGCCTATGAGGTAAATATATAAAATTATTCTGAAGTCTGCAAAAATGAAGGTATTCATTTCTTTGGATGCCTGTTCAGCAGGAAGGATTTAATGTGAACATTAGAGCTTTCAGCATTCAGTAAAGACACTGCATTTGGACACCTGTACCTTTACAATTCCCTCCATATCGCTGCCAATCTTTCACCCAAGATTACCCTTTATCTGGCAGCAGAGAAAAGCAGTGTGGCTTCAAGGCCAGCCCATTTTGCTGGGCCTCAGAAGTGGTATCACCTTCTCTGACTCTTCTGCTTGTTCGCTGGGTGACCTTGAGTAACTTCCTGTCAAGATCCTAAACGTGTTTTTTGTTAAACATTGTAATGTAACAATAAGAAATGGTGTGTTACAGAAATCTGATAGCACTGTTATACAGCAAACCATTCTCTAATCCTGCAGACAGGACATCAGCACCATAGAAGGAATGTAATAAATGTTAGTAGAGGTTCACAGCAATCGGGATGAAGAAGAAACTGCGAAATTCTGAAATGCAGCTACTTCCTTTGTGGCAGGGAAATGAAAAACTTACACTGATGTTTGACCTTAACTAATATACCTGTACAGGACTGTGTAACAGCATGTAAATGTATTATTTCCTTCTCAGCCTCAGTGGGCAAGAACAATTTAGGGTGAAACTATATCTTTCTAGTGCTCTGACTTGCTGCTTTGGAGTAGAGCATTCTCAGATTACTTTTTGTGTGTAATCTGAAGACAGAATTAAGGGTTTGTTATTTCTGTATCAGTCAGTGAGATGCGATGAATAATCTTCGTAATTTGGGATCATTTTAACCAAAAAAAAGTCTTTGAAGGTCTTATTTTTACCTCACTCTACTGCAGCTCCCTGAGCAGCATTTTGTGCTAAGATGTCAAGGCAAAATAATTGGAGAATCAGAGTCAGAATCAGCTCCTGAGCATTTACAGAGATCTGAGTTTCCAGTGAGAGAGATTATGGAGCCAGAGCAGATGTGTATTTAGCCTCAACTACACTGCCCCAGGCCCTGGCATTCCCTCAGAGCTGGAGAAGATCCACATCTCCTTACAAAGTATGTGAGCCAGTGGGTAAGGTCTGTCCTAGGTGCAGAAATACAGGCAAAGTCATTCTTCTGATACTTGTGTGGATTTTCAACACAATTTTTTGTTCTCACCCAGCTAACTGTGCCAATGGATAGTTCCTCTAGATTTCTGCCCTCTCTCTTCTAGACAGTTCTGCTTAATAGTAATGGAAGTTTTTTGCAGGAAAGGAGCCCAGGGCTGCTCTGACTTTTGACTGCCATCTGTATTTACTCAAACCTTTCTGACACTTAAGAATCCTACTCATTCAGGCCAAAAAAAATGAGGGGGCCATTTCACTTCTCTCTCTTGTTCTTCCAGGCAGATTTTAAGCCCCTACATAACCAGATTTTTAAAATCCTAAATTAAAGGCTTGCCCCCTTTTAGAGCAGCAAAGGATACAAAAGATGCAACTTTTTGTATGTAATGTAATTGAATTGAATGAATTGAATTGAATGTAATATTTGGGCTTGGGAGAGACAGAGTGCAAGAGCAACTGCTTTGTTAGCCAAGAAAGCAGGGATCAGGGCAAAATAGTTCAGCTTCATTGAAGCAGAATACTTGTTGGAGTATCAGGAGGAATCAGCTGCCTGCTCTGTGCCTGTCTCAGAGCCAGAGTTCACGCAGCAGACTCTTGACCAAACTGCAGTTTATTAATTGCTTATGCAGGAACAAAGTCAATAATAAAAGGCTAACCAGGGTGCTGGCAAGTCAGGCTCCTGGATCTGATTTTGCTGGTTTCCATAAAAGGGGCTTGCATGCCTTTTCCCAGCCATTCTCTCCAGGAATCTGTGTATAAAAATATTTGTTCCATAACCGCAGCGAACAGCCTCCCATTGCCTGGCAGCCGCCTGCATACTTGAGGCTTTCTGCGGTCTCTGAAGTTTAACTCTGCAGGAGCCTGCACTGATGCTGAGTCTAATCCTAATTTCGGGCTTTTATATCCCCAGCCCGGCCCCGCGGGACTGGTGCTGCTGACAATGGCTGCAGCACATCCCCGGTGAGTGTAGGGCGAAGATTAGCCTTCACATTGTGCCACTAATGATAAGTAGACACGAGGATAATAAGGAGCACTCTTGTAGTGCTTTACAACTTCAAAGTGCTCTGCTGCTACTAACTAATTAAGCTGCCTTGTGAAAAAGGTATGTATTTCTGTTGTTCCTAATGTAATTGTGCTGGATTGTTATGCAATAAACCAAAATTGGATGGTGTCTTCAGATAACAAACAGGAAATCAATTAACCAACTACTGGTTGCTCACACCCCAACAACTGGGCCAGCTTTAAAGCTGCCCCATGTCATTTGGTTAGCCTTGGCGCATCTTTGGGAGCCTCGGATGTTCATGGAAAACAGCACCATGCCAAGCGTTTAACAATGTGGTTCCCAAATTTTGCAGCAGCTGTTTCACCAGTTCCTTTGCCCTCCACCATCTCAGCCCTGCCCAGATGATTCAGTTCCAGTGCCACTAAGTTAAACCCAGGCACTACTGGGCTTATCCAGAGAGCCCCAGTTTCTGTGCTGCAGGTGCTGTGTTCTAGGTACAGTATTGTACTGGTGTGTACTTGTCACAAAGGAAAACAAGGTGCTGCACTGCCATGGCAAGGAATTGAGTCGATGGTCTACTTTACCTGCAAGATTTCAAAGCCTTTCTGGGCAGCAAAGCCACCTGGCCATAGCGCTCCGGCACCTGCCAGCAGCTGCAAACATCCTCGTGAGCCTGCAGTCAGCAGAACAGTGGGTATTGGTAAATGCCACAGAAGGTAACTCTGGGCTCCAAGTGACCTCTTTTCTCTCAGACCTTGAGACGGACTGAGACTCTTGAGAAAGAGCCCTGGACAGATTTCTTACAATACAAGCTCAGTGCTCAGCAGTGAGTCGGTCAGAAGGTAGTAAGAAGATTAGGACAGGTGGGAAAGGAAACCAAGAAGACAGTAAGTGTAGTTAGATCACTGAATAAATCAAGGTAGCAGCCACATCTTGAATAGTCTGTGCAGCCTGCTTGATCCACTTGAGTTAGTCCTTTTGGAACCAAATAGGGCATTGCAGAGCTAGAAAGAATACAGAGAAGGATAACATTATATGGGAGGGCACCTGTGTAAAGAGTGATGGACTGATTTAAACGGTTCAGCCTGGAAAAGACACTAATGAGGAGAGATTTGGTAACAGCTGTGAACGGCAGAGGGATGAATAGGAGGAACAATACCATGGCATAAAAGACAGGGTGCACCCACCAAACTGGCAGAGGTGAAAGGAAGTGCTTGCTCACAGAGTGTAACGGGGAATTGTGGAGCTAATTGGCACAGGATGCTCTAGATGCCAAAACAAAAATGTGTCCGGAAGGTGATTAGGCAGATTGATGTCAGTGATGACTGGTCACACAGGTCCAGAACCAACCACTGCCTCCAGAAGTTTCTCACTGTGGGCTGACAAGAGACTAAAGCAGCAGAAGTATCGCTCTGTAGGTGCCTCCCTCATGATTTTGGGATAGGTGAAATCTGGGTCTGGTTTATTAAGTCTGCTTTCATATTCTCCCAAACTCATCTCTGCAGTGTTGTACCAACATATGTGCTACTGTAAAATACAATTTATGACGTGCCAAAGCAATCATTTCTGAAAAAAGTGTGGCGCTCTTTGTGTTGTACAAAGGGGTTTTCTGTGATAAAGAATACCTGCCCATTTGCCTTTGTGCCTTTTTTTATCCTGCTCAGGAGAGGAGAGGAGCCTTCCTACCTGAATGCTGTCCCATGTACAAACAAGTGATTAAGCAGAGGTAGGAGACACTAACTCTCTTGTTCCATCAATTGCAATCAGTTATTTCATGATCTAGAAATTGCAACATCAGCTTAAAAATTAAACCATATACTTTTATTGCTTGCAGCACACAGAAAATGTCTCCAGAAACCAAAGCACTGGGCAGTATTTTTAAAGAAGGAAATCTTTATTCACACCCTTTATAAAGTGGAAGTTGTATTAAGATGTGGTCTTGCTATTACTTTGTTTAGAAAAGGAAATTGTTTGACATAGATTACATGGGTCAAATTCCTCAGGTTTCTTTTTGAGTGTTTTAGTGTTCTCATAGAACTGATTTAAAATTTCTATTAAAAAAACCCAAACAACCTCCTTCTCTTCCTGTATCTTGCTGTTCTCCCTAAACCTGCAGGCAGGACTCCCCTGGCTCACAGACACCTGTTGTGCAAATTCTGATGGATGAGGAGGAGGAGATAGTTCAAGTGCTGCTGGTTGGGAGGCAGAGCTGTGCTGGAGGTGACAATCCTGCTGTTGTCCAAACAGTTTTTAACATCACATCTGTTGTGGAGCAGCCCATGAAGGTTTGTGTCTGGGGAGCTGTTTTGCTTGTGCTTGAGTAATGATCAGCTCCTCTGCCTGCTTCCCATACAGGACCCTTACCCCATCTCCCAAGGGGAACAGCATTTGCAATGCTGGGGGCTCCCCCATTCTTCATGCATTGCCCAGATGAGTGGTGAGGGTGCTGAAATGGGGGGAAGATTTGTGGAGGAGCAACACCCTATTTTTACCCCTAACTTGTAAGGTCTCAAGCAACAAACACATCCTTTAGAATCCTTTGCGTGACACAGCCATATGCTGGGCTTTGGCTATTGTGTGTCCCTGAGGAGAGAGGGACATCAGCTGACATGAGCGGAGCTTGCTTGGTCATTGCCAGGGTGCTGGCAGTGCTGCTGCTCCAGAGGGCTGTCCTTGGGTTCCAAGGGTGTGCTGTGAGGGCTGCCCCAGCTTGGGAGCTAAACCAGCTGCATCACAGACCCCGTTTCTGTGGAGGTAACATACCTCTAACTGCTGTATTTTAGGGACAGAAGTGGTACTGTTGAAGTCTTGAAGGAGCAAAGTGTGACAGTCTCCATTTGTCATCCTCCCCAGATTAACACCGTAGCTCTTTGCCAGTGGATTTTGTAGAACCTCTCATCGTTCAAGCTGTTTCCTTGCAAACAGATGGCTGCAGCGTGTGACATCCTGAGTGCCTGTGGGACCCAGCACAGACAGAGGGGTTTGCTCAGCCTGTGGGTGTTGTGTCTGCCTCAAACCTGGTAATGGTAGAATGAACAAATGCAGCTGCAACCTGATATCCTGTGGGACAAGTCCTCCCCCCCGCCACTCTACGGATGTGACTGACACCAGCCTATCTCTGTTGAGGTTTGGGGGTAAGGTATCTCTACTGTATGAACTGCTGCAGAAAGCTGTGCTGCAGAGGCCCTGACAGGGTTAATGCACAACCTCACGCTCTGCGTCTCCCCTGGGGTGTAAAGACAGCTGTGATTAGGAGTGTGTCAGGGACAGCAGCTGGATCCTGCCAAGCCAGTGAAAAACAGCCTCTCCACAGAGGAGACACGCATGCAGGTGGTGTGAGGTTCCCTCCTGCCCATGGAGCTGTGTAGGGGGAAGATGCTGCCCCACTTCCATGGTCCCAGCCGCAGAGGGTGGAGCAGGGGGGTGGCACTGGGTACCTGGGAAGCAGGACTGGCTGCACAGGGTGTGCAAAGCCTTACAGGACCATTCGGACCTTCGGACTACAAATGCCACCTACAGCAAAACTCTGCTGGGCTGTTCCAACAATAAACAGGTGTGCTCAAGGACATTTTTGGAAGGATCTAGAGGCTCACATTGGTTTGCCTGCAACTTGCTGCTGAGCACTCATCAAGTCAGAGGCTTTGATGGAAACCAGGGAGCTGTGTCCTGGGTACTGGTCGCTCTGGCTTGTGGGTTGGTTTGTTGGTTCACACACTGAGCTGTTTGAGCCATTTGAAGATGATTGTGAGTGGTGCTCACAAAACACTGCTCTCCTGAGTGCTGCTGAGCACAGGGCTTGCTTTGGAGCTCTGACACCAGGCAGAGCGCGTGTGTCACACACAGGCTGACAAGGGGCTCCCCCAGCTCACCTTGTAAGGTGTCTGTCGCAGGTTGAAGGTTGGATGAGGATGTTTTTTAAGGGACATGGTTCTTCCTGCAATCTTCAATGTGAAGGGGAGCAAATCTATGGGGAGGCCTCAGCACCACACTTACTTTTCTCTCTTATGTCTCTGTCTTCCTTCATATGTGAAACCACTAAGGCTCTAGTTTTACCTTATGTGCAACTCTTCCTGTAAAAACCACATGACTTTTTTTTTCTTGTTGCTGATAGAGGAGACCTGTCTAGCCTTGATTTAATGCTTTTTCCTTCTGAAATCCATTTATTTCCAAAGAATTGCTTACTGCAGCAGATGCTCTGCCCCAGGTTCCTTTCACCATGCAACAAAAAGCACTGCAGGAGAGTGCTCTGCAAAAGCAAAACTTTGTATCTAGCCCCCCTCCTCCTTTCTCTTTGCCCTTCCTACAGCAGCAGACTGGGGAGGTTGTGTAACTCACTCTTAGCCGTGAACCTCTCCCTCACAGGTTTACAAAAAGCTGCTTATTGCTGCTTTGCATTTCCAGGACTCACTCAAGATGAAGTCAAATGCCAACTTCAGAGTCACTCAGCACTCAACAGCACTCAATACCACCTCTCTGCCTGCCTCTTCTCGTCCAGCTGCTACGCAGGACCACAGCACTGGCTGCTGTGTCTTTTGGGAGGTTTTAGGAACAAGCGCACAGGCTCCTTCCCATATACCTGCACGGCACTAGAGTTGTTCCTGCCTGTGATGTGCAAGATGAAGCAGACCTGGCTGTGTGTTTCCCTGCAGAGCTTTAAACCATGTGTGCAGCCTGTGCTTTCCTGTGCCCTCCTCTGGAGAGCATCTCCAGCATTCAGGCAAGGGTTTCTTGGAGCTGCTTTGCGATATTGTGTCCACCATGGAAGTGACAGTAGTGTAACATCTCCTTCCTGCCAGCACTATTCTTAAAGGTCCATGGACTGAAGCAGAGTCAGAAACAGAAGCCTGTATTTTTCAGTTGAGACACATCACTTTACAGCTCAGCAGCAGTTGGAACCATCTGTACTTCTCAGTTTCTTCTCCTAACCAAAAAATCCCAGGCTGAGGAACATGAGAAACTACCTTGCAGCAGTAGTGAGTTGGAAGAGGCTGTGGGCTGTGGCAGAGCCAGAACTCCAACTTGGATAGAAACCGAGTGTTTGAGTAACCGGGTGCAAAACTGTGGCTGAGCAGCTGACTCCTGTCGCCCTGCTGAATGCTTGTGAATGCTGAGTCAGCACCGTGCTGGGAGCTGGTGCTGTGCCTGGGCCATGCCTTGGGATAGTGAAACACATATTGAACCTCTTTGATCCTTTCAGTTTATTCACAGAGTAAATCTTCCCATTACCTTTTCTTAGCCTTTTGTGACTGCTGCACTGGTCTCATCATCTTCCCCTCCTTCCAAATGAAGAGGATTGCCTTATTGTGTGCCCCTTAGCTCTGTCTTCCTCTGTGCTACACAATCCTTAGCAGTTTCAGCAGGTCTGATGCTACCATTCAAATTTTGCTTTTCATCTTCAGCATACTAGTCTTCTTCTCACTCCTGACAGCTACAGGGACTGTCCACTGGCTCATGTGTGTCCAGCTGAAGAGGAACCATTTTTCCATGGGCCAGAAAACTCTTGGATTTTTCTAAATGTGCCTGAGCTCCAGTTTCTGCTTGAGAGAGCAGAAGAAGTATTTTTTAGCCAGTGTGGTTTCCTGATGGAGCACACCCCATGACTGTGTAATACCAAGGCTTGCGTGCAGCTGGGACACCTCAGGCAGGGGCTGAGCAAGAAACCTCTTCTAGCAACTGATCCCCATTGGGATCTCCCTGTTTGGGAGCCCTTCAGAAGGAGATGACCCCACAAACCCCCCAGCCTGCAGATGTTTCCCAAGGCGAGCACTCAAGCTCCCATTCTTCCTCTAGTCATACAGGGGGTTACAAACTGTAATGAATCTCTGGTAAAGGCATTTATTTCCATAAAAACCATCAGGAAATGCCCCATTAATGCACTGGAGATAGAAACAGGCTGGAAAACTCTGGGCCAGACTGTAACAGCACAGCCTGTGATGTAAAACCCATGTGTTCAGCAGGCCAGAAGCCAGGAGCCCCAGGCTCTAATCCCAGTGCTGAGCTCTGCAACTTGGATAACAGAGCTACAGGAAGAGGGGGAGAGGCTTTGTTTAAATTTCACCATGTGTTCCTGGGAAGGATTCTTTTACCACACACCTTATGTTAAAGAGTGGATAGGTTTCTTGGGGCTTCCATGGCAGACATTCTCCTGAACCTGTGGCTGCCTTTTTGTGTCTCCCTGCCTGGCAGGAGCTGCTCCTCAATGCCTGATGCTTCCTGCATGGACACAGAGCTGGGAGCTGGAAAACAGCAGGAAATGCACTGGGAGAACGCACCGCAACACCAGGCAGCGTTCACGTGAGAAGCCTCTGGAAGTGCAAGTGCTCTCGGGCACCTCCTCAGCTCTGTTTTAGAATTGCAGTGTGTGTGTGTGATGTGAGTCACCCTCATTCTGTTACTCTCAAGATTGTCACAGCCCTTCCACCCTCAGGGCTGGGGCTGCACCAGTTGGTGGAAGGTGTGTGTGTGT
>VYZS01008572.1:27231-109362 GCA_013400695.1 Neodrepanis coruscans | reverse complement strand
AAAAAAAACAAAACAAAAATATGTCCCTGCTATGTAGAGATGCAGAATTAAAAGATCCTCACACTGCAAGATACACCTTCTCCATTTGGTCTTGATTCTCTTTTAACAGAAGATCCAAAAGCCCTTTACAAGTCCTTAAGCTGCACAATACCGAACACTCCACAAAGGAGCTCTGTGAGGAACACTACCATCTCCATCCCAGAACTTCAGCTGAAACCAATGCCTCTGGCTCCAGCTCTGTATTGGCTACACAATCCTTCTCATACAATACATCTCACACAAGAATGTCCCAAGCCCAGCAGGGGCAGCCAGCCCAAGGACACCCACAGCAGTGTCATGCCCACACTGTGCGTCACCCAGGAGAACCTGGTCCCACTGCTCTTCCAAACAGGTCTGCACCTTCCTTCCCAGCTTTGGAGCTGCTGGAGACATTTCTGGCCTGGGATTATTTATTGCAACATTCAAAGCAAGCAATAAATATGTCACTGTGAAAGTGAAGCACCACTTACAAGGCTCACTGCTGAAATCCTACTGCATGACGTATGATGATAAATCAGCCAACTTCCCATTGGCTTATTTGAGAATACATCCTTTGCACAGAAAAATATAATCGGAGATCCACTCATTAATACTGACTTCACCCACTGTGGCTAGGAGAAGCCTATTCCACTCACCCTCCTGACTGCACAGAGTTGCTACTCTGTTTGCTTTTTCTGCTACAGTAGGAAAAGGGGAAAACAAGGAATAGAGTGTTTCCCACCTGTCACAAGATCACCTGATGGAAGCTTCTAAGAAGAAATTCATCACTGCACATGCAAGGTATGTGCATGCAAAGAAACGATTTATTGTAGATGTTTTCTGACAAAATTTCTGAGTATGAAGGGTAAAATTTAAATTGCTGATCAGCATCACTTTTGTTCTAACATGTATGGAAACAAACTAATGGGTTGGAATTAGCCTTCTTGTACCAGCTCGGACACCTGTATCTGCCATGTAAAAAGTAAAATTAAAAAATACTTCAAAATACATCATTTCAGAAGCAGATTCCTTTCTCTTCATCAAAAAAAGGTGAGTAATGGGTGGAAAGTTGCCAAAAAATGTGTTTGTGAAGCATGAGAGCCCAGTGTGGTAGAAGAGCGTGGGTGCCACCACCCAGGCCCTCTGATCATCCAGATGGCAGGAAAATCTGACCATGCTCCTGACAGTGCCCAAGCTCCACAGCTCCATAGGCTGGCTGAAGTCATAGTGTGGGAGAGAAACCCATCATTCATGTGGGTCCCTGCAGCCCTGCTCAAGATCTCTATGCTGGGAAATGGCAGAGAATGCCACCAACCACAGCGTGTCCCTTGCCCAGTGTGGCTGCCCAGCCAGAGACCCATCCCTGTCCTCTGAACTCCTGCTCCCAGCAGTACCCCAACTGCCAAGCTCTGCTGCCTGTTTTCATGCACTGAGAACAAAAATAGAAGATTCAGAATTTGTTTAAAAATAAGAATTCCTATCCCAGCCAAACATCTCCAGTGCTGACAAAGCTCTCGAGTGAGATCAGCTCTGGGACTGCTCCTGGCCCACAGCCTGTGTGGTTTGTGTCTGGGTCCACCTCAGCTGTGCCATGCAAGGCTTGGCACTGAGTCCCAGCCCTTTAAAAATGAAGGCATGAATAAATCAGATTACAGAATAGGTGAGGTCAATGTGAAACACCTCCAGCTGCATCATCTCACCAGCAAACCATGTCAAGTACCAGAAGTTATCTTTGCCAGTGCCTGGGCTCTGGGATCATTCACTACTGCCCTTTCATTCTTCTGATTTTTGACTTTAAGCCCAAATTGGCTGTCACTTAGAAGTACAATTAATGCTTCTCCTCTTCCTCTGCACAAAAGCATTCTGAATGGCACCAATTAAGCCCAGGACTGACACAGTGCACTCTCATCCTGCTCCAGCTGTTGGGTGGCAATGCTGCAACAGCTTCTGCAGAGGACAGAGTGCTAATTAATCTTCCCTGGAGACCTCAGTGATGGCCACCCCTTGCAGAGTGACTACTGGCACAAGACACTGTCCTGCACAGGTTTATCTGCACACCCACAACAGCTGCTTTGTTCACCTCAGAGCCAACCACAACCATGCTGAGCCAGTAACACCACCACAATTACCTGTGAACACCAGGCTGGCATTCTCCAGCTCTTCCTGTGGAACCTTGAAGCTGAAGGATTCATTGTAGAAGGGATCTATCGTGCCCCGCATGCAGGAGGTCTTCTTGGTTTTTGTTAATTTTAATCCATGAACAAGCTGAATTTTCACAAAGGGATCTGGCAAAAAGCACACAGTACAGGCTCTGCATTACAGACATCACAAGTCAGAACCCTTGTTCATGAAGGCTGGGCACTGCAGGAATGGACCATGCTGAGAAACAACCTTTGGAAATGGCTGGGACTTGGACCCCCACGCTGCTCCCAGAGATTTGCGGTGGAGACAAAGGTCAGGCAGCTGGATTAAAAATGGTCCCTGCCAAAACCACAGTTAATGACAGCCTTGCAGAGACTAAGCACACTGCTCTTTTTCGGAAATGTCAATATTCTGGCAGCAGCAGTTGCTGGGGCAGGGAACATGGGAAAAACACCTGAGGACATGTGCATGAAGCAGTTACCAGCCAGAATACTCAGAGCCAGCAGGGGAGCAATACCCATGGGCTGCCTTACAGAACACAAGGAGGGAATATTAAAGCTCCTGATTCCTCACCTCATCCTGGTACAGAGATTTGTCCTTTAAATGGCAAAGGTATTCACACCCTCGATTGTATTTCAGGGTAAGTGCTCCAAACACTTTCATTATTCTTGGTTATACATATAAGACAAATATCCAGAGCCTTGTATTAATAGGAACTGAGCATCCAAATGCCCCTGGGTCCGACACAAATTGCAGCCTCACCACTGATCTGCTTTAAATGCACATATAATCTGAGCATGAGTAATGTGAGAAATGCATTGCCCTTTACCTGAACCTTGGCTCATGTCAGTCTGAAGAAGCTGTTTTGCTCTAATGATGTCCACATTCAGTCTTCCTGCGCTGGGTAGATAGTTCAGTGACAACAGCAGCTCTCCTAGCTCCACTTCATTCTGCAGGGAAAAGGGAATGTGGAAATTTAGAAAGAGCTGAGAGAGGAAGGGAAGGAAGAGAAATTAAATAAATCCCATTTGTCTAAGTGCCTGAAAAATGAATTTTAGTCATGATCTGAACTGCAACCAAGAACCATCTGGTGGTATCTCATCCTAAGCAGAAACAAGAAAAAATACTATCCCCAAATGAAGATCATTCTTTATCACTGATACTTCATCAGCTGTTCAGCAGCCATGCAAAGAGGACCTAAAAGGAGGCAGCAATACAAAGTCAGTAGTTTCTACCTGCTCCATTTTGAATGTTCCAGGTGGTTCTGATCTTACTGATGTGCAGAACAGAAACCCACTGGAGAAGACATTCTCTTTACTTCACAGCCCCCAAGGACCACACCAGCCACTTGGGAAGTTCAGGCACGCAGTGGTTAATGCATCCCTGGGTCACAAAACAGCAGTTCAGAGGAGACATTCCCTCAGCATCCATCCATATACCCAGAGACCAGGCACAGCCCTGTGCCCTTGCTATTCATCAGGCTGCTCCATGGCACAATGGCTGTTGTGCAGCCATTCTTTCTTTTCCTTCTACTTAATGATGCTTAAAACTAGTAATTAAAGAGCTGGAGAGCTGACATCACTGCTCCTTAGATGTGACACCTTAAATAATCTCTCCCACCTCACACAACTTGGCTCTGAGATGCTCTTTTTGTCAGAGGCAAAATACACACACTGAAACAACTCTGGAGACTGAAAACACACCAGCCAGTCTGGGCAGGCCATCAATCCATTTGCCTTGTCTCAGGTCCACACAAGACTGCAGAGCTAGTTCTTCATCCCAAGCAGTCAAATAGTTCAAAACCAAACTAGATCAGGTGGTCACAGCCCATTCCCAAGAGGCAAAGGAGCAGCAGTGCTACTGCAATCATAACAAAAGGCTTATATATCTTTACTGATGGACCAAATATTAGATTACAGAAACCAGAGACTAAAGGACTGGGTAGACAATAAAGTAAAAAGCTCTGAGACACAGTCACAGCCTGAACTGACCCAAAGAACCAGGTTTATCAGCAGATGGGGCAGCACACGAGGCACAATGCCTGGCAAAGACATGAATGGCTCAGGGAAATTGAGGCTGGGCTGCTGGGAGATCCAAGCAGTTCATGGCTATCCAGCTGCAATTTAGCAGAATTTCTGCTGGTTGCAGATGAATCAGAGGGCTCAGACCAAACTCGAGAGGGCTCTCAGGGAAAAGCCCTGTGCCCTGCCAGGAGCAGCACCTCCTGCCTGGCTGGCCAGCAGTCTCGAACCTCCAGCAAAGGCAGTGGGATGGATGTGCACAGAATGCTGGAGCAGCCTGCAGGTTGAGGAAGTCCTGCAGCTCTGATGCTACATAATACAGTTCCATTTAATTCAGTAACATGTTCTTTGGCTTTACACAGAAAATATGGCAATAGGCCACGTGATCTCGCATCACAGGTGTCTGTGTTTCAGGAGCTGGCAAAGCAGCCCTCTGTGTTTGACCCCACACATTTGCAAAGGCAAAGGACAAGGAAAGCACCACGTAGGGAGAAGGGCAAAGGCTGCAAGTAGAGAAACATCCTGATTCAGCCCCAGGGCAAAAAGTGTGGATCCACACCACAGATACCCTCACCTGAATCCTCCCCAGCACTGTGTGCTGTCACCCTACAGAAGTTATGGAAGTAGCCACTACACCGCAACCATCACACTGCTGCCTAACCCATCAGCCTTCTATAGGTAAAGGTAGGACCTAATTTCTCATGGAACCTAACCCAACAGGGATATTGGTACATCTAGAAAAATTATTTTGGCTATCTAGGCTTAAATTTGATTAAGGTGAGGTATAAAAGGCTATATTCTGTGTGATCCACCAAAGACATTAGACAGACTGCCACCAGCTTTAATGAGTCTCAGATCAAGCCCGATCTCCCAATCTCAATAGTACCTTCCACCCCTTTTATGCTTTTCAAGCGTGCCCATATTTCTGTTAATTATTTTAAGGGAAGGAACATGCAGCCCCCATCTCCACAAAGGGCACGGCAGGATGGGTGTGCTCAGAGCCAGGAGAGAAGAGCAGCCCCACTACAGGCAGAGCAACAGCAGCGTTTGCAGCAGTAACTGAAGGTGTTTCCAGAAGGAAGCCCAGATCCCTGGATAGCTCACCTCCCTGGACAAGTGACTCAGCCTTTTCAAGGCACTTAATTCCAGCAGCCAACTGCCTCTGATATTTTAAATGCATTATTTCTAGCTTAGCCACGGGGATCTGGGAAACATGCTTCAAATCCCGCCACGGTGCCTGAGGGGATATCGAGCACTCGAGAAAACAATCAGTAGCCGACAGTCACCACATTTTCCTCCCCGGCAGGTCAGGCTGGCACTGCCTCTACTGCGCTGCATCACCTTCGCAGCTTCCCTGTGCGGCCGTCACTTGCCGTTAGCAAACGAGCAAGGGATTCACGGGCTGCTCTAAGAAGCAGGAGGTACAAGGCAAACCTTCTGAGGTTTTAGTTCCCCGTGCTTTCTCCAACAAGCTCATCCCGTGGCTACCTTTGCTGATGTGACCGTCTTGCTCACCCGCATCTTAAGAACACTCTGTGCTGCCGTAACCATCGCCCCCCGTGCCCATCCCCTTGGTCACAGGCATCTGCACCAGCACCAGCATTCAGACACTGTGCCGGGGGGCTGCAGGGTCTCGTTCTGTCACACACTAGAGTGTCCCCAGACCTCAGGGTCACGTAAGGGCTGAGCTGAGAAGAGGAATGCGAGTTCATACATGAGGGGTGTCATCGACACACTGTTCACCGTAGGGCAAGGAAGTGCCTGGATTTTATGTTTCCTAGGTCTTTCCATCAGGAAACCAAAGTGCTGTTGGTTTTGCCTTCAATGTTTTGCTCACAGAAGGCAGCGTGCAGAGGTGCCCGCGGTACTAAGGCACCGTTCCAGTTGCCATTATTATGCTGATGACGCGGTGATTTCTGCCGAGATCCCAGATGACCCTGAAAAAGCAATTTCCTGTTTGATGAGATGCCGGAGTGACACCAAGTCTGGGATGTCTGAGACTCTCCCGAAGCTCTGATTAACATTTCACTCCTGGCTGTTCCTTTTCACAGCTGTACTACACAGCCAGGTTAGATTGCAGCCTTGGGCTCGCCTGTGATCCAGAACTTTCTGCAGTTACTGCCTGGGTTGAACCCATAAATTTTGAAGCAGAATTTTTTTTTCTTTTCTGTCATCTCTGAAACACAAGGAGGCTCCCTCAAAGGAAGATGAGCTTTTAATTAATGCCATTTGCACATCTTGTTTGGACCAGGATAATTCCTTCCTCACAGCCCCACAGACTGTTTGCTGTGCATTGCTACACCACCAGCAAAATTCTGCAGCTGAAACCCTCCCCGGTTCCCGACGGGAACCAGAGCACATTACATCAGCACAGACATCTATGCAACACTCCTAATGAAGTTTCAGATTGATTTTCTTCCTCAAGGTTATCTGTGATGATACCTCCAGGCACATTAGAAAACTGATGGTTTAGAACAGTTTGCTCTAACAGACTTTGTACAGCATCCTGTGACACACAGCCATCATTTTAGGAAGGTTGAGCTATTAAGGATCAGAACCATAAAAAAAATACTTACCAATTGCTAAGAACCATGTTTCCCATTGTAACAGAAACTGAATGTATGTTGAAAAGAGTCACAGAGTCCCTTCTAAAGTCTAACTGTCTTTGCATCAGATTGGATGGCCACAAGAAAGCCCCTGTTGTGCAAAAACCTTTGGGAAGAAGATATCCTATGGAGAGGTCCTGCCCACAACCCCCACCAACCCCTCCTCTGGGCTTCTCTTCTGCAAAATACACCCCAAAGCATCCCAGTCTTCTGAGAAAGGGCAAGGACTGAACAGCACTGAGGGGCAGATGTGAGGTGATGCAGATGACAGCTGGAAAAAGAAGAGATAGATAAGGATAAAGAGCAAACATTAAAGAAGAAAAATTTCTCCGTGGTGGAGATTTAAAGACTGAAAAAAAAGAAAGGAGGAAAAAACCCACTGAAATGGAACTGGGGAAAAATAAAGACACAAAGTTAAAGAAAGCTGACAGACTGTTGTAAGACAAAATACGAAAACAAACCATAGGTTAAGAGATAAAACTGTTATCATGATAGACAAGCATCCATCAGTTCCCACAACTCCAGTGATGTGCAGGGTAAGGGTATCCTGCTCTCTGCCAGGCTTTGCCCAGGGCATCTCCCACACTGGCCACAGGTAAACTGCCAGGATGATTTTAACATCCTGCTGATGAGCAAGTTTGCCCCAACCAATCCATGTCCATCATCAGTGATTCTGCATCATGCTTTTAACTAAGCTTTTGGATAGCTAAAAAAAAAACAAACAAGAGAAAAGGGAAAAAACCTGACAACATTTCCTTTCATGTTTAATTTCCCATGACTGTCACAAACATGAAGCCCCACTTCACGCTGATGCACACAGCCTTGAGCCAGCTGTTGTGCCAACTCTCTGAACCAAATCTCTGCCTGTCCAGCACTTTCTGCCTGTCTCAACATGGGGCTGGCATTGTTTTCCATAATACACTCTGCTTGCCAAATGCAAGGCATCATCCTCATTCCCCAAGGATGGCTCATTCTCAGGGCTGCAATGGATAAACCAAAGAACATGGGCATTAAGAGCAACCTGTACATGCACAACTGG
This sequence comes from Neodrepanis coruscans, assembly GCA_013400695.1. Classification (NCBI taxonomy): domain Eukaryota; kingdom Metazoa; phylum Chordata; class Aves; order Passeriformes; family Philepittidae; genus Neodrepanis; species Neodrepanis coruscans. The sequence continues at coordinate 101,536 of VYZS01008572.1, read as the reverse complement.
GGGCCTCCAAGCCACATACCATAACCACCTGGCAGAGCAGATTCCATGTAGCAGCCAAGAAAAATGTTCTGAAATTAGTCACTACCTGAATCTCAAATTCCTTTTCCCATTTTCCTTGCCAACCAAGGCACAGTAAAAACAACAGTGCAACACTTGTTGTAGGCTTATCCTTGAGGTGGAAACCAAAAATTGCAGAGAGCTGCTATAGCAAAGCCACTCTGTAGAGCACATACCATCTTGAACATAAGAACTGACAGGTCATTCTAGTGCACTTGTAGTATGAAGTTAAAAAAGCAAGTCCAATACATACTCCCCCTACTATAAAAATGGCTTAATTTGAGGGAAGAAGGAATTTCATGCTATTTTCCCACCAAAACTAGGCTTTTTTTTCTCTTATGCAGAATGATCTCCAAGCTCTCATTACTGCTGGTCTAAAACATTTATTCCTGCCCACTCAAATCTGCCAAAAGAGAAATGAATCATATGTCAATAAAACTTGGGGTCCTGAACATGTGCTTCAGAATTAGTTTTAGTGGTGAAATGTGTGAATCTGAGCCCAGCTACAGCAAGGGCTGCCAACTTCATTCATGGTAATTAAGCAAAGCCATACACATTTCAGGGGATATTTAAGGAGCGCAGAGTGTTCCTATGGGGACTGGACTCAAGAGCCTTTCAGTGAGCAGCTATTGCACTTTAGAAAGGCATTAATTACCCTACAAGAAAAAGCGTCCCAGAACTACCAAAGGTAAAGAATTTGGCAATACCTGCACTGACATTTTCCACAAGGAGTAAGTCTTTCTGCTTAGCTGCTGGCTCTGATGATACATTGGGTGGGAGCTCCCCCATGCCTCCACTTTGGACTCAATCCCCAAAGTGCTGAATGTGTGATTCAAACTCAGAGTCCTTATGTGCAGGTACAGTTCTGCCTGAGGCTTGACATCAAGTAGTTTATTGCACTGATTCTTCAGGCTGAGAGGACAGCCCACTGCTCACCCATGCTCGGGTTCTCTGACCACCAACCCCTGACATAATGATCAGGGGAATGCCCACCTTGTTACACCAAGGTAAGTTCTTGGGTTGTTCATTCACAAGCAACTCCATGAGCTGGTAATGAAGATATTCCTCTATTAAAGATAATGGGCTTTCACTCATTGAGGAGCTGTACATCCCATCCACAGGCCTGAGGAGCTTATCTCAGTCCAGCTTACAGTGAAGCCAGCGGAGCAGTTGGCTGTAGAAACTAGACCATGCCTCACTTGGGAGGAGTTCACTGTCCCTGCTGACACTGCACACACCAAGAAATTCCTGGCATTTCCCACCTTCTTCAGCTCACTGGTGTTGGCACAGTCCTGTACTAAGGCAGTGTTCCAGTTCTGGGCCTGAAGAGGCTCAGTGTGATGGTGGGACAAGGACTCAACACCTGACTTTATCAGCACACTCTATGCCAATGGCTTCCAAGTGGAGTCCGTAAGTGCAAAACAGATGTTCTCCTTAGCTGATACTATTTGGCCACTTTCTCTGCTCTTCCACAAACCCTGCTGCTCTCCCACTCCAACCAGTATGAAAATTTCTTACACAGCTCCTGCCATCTGGATTCACTTTTCCTCCCTCTCTCCAGCTCATGATGGTTCTATCTATAAAATCCAGTTAAAAAAAAAAAAAAAAAGAAAAATTCACGTATTTTGTGTCTTTCATCTTCACATATCACGTCTATGACTGTCTGTGTTTCTCTCCCTCCTGTTACTGTTTTTCCAAGCACCTGCTTCAGCATTTTCTCCAATACAATCTTTTTTCACTGTGGGGGTGCTGCCAGCTGCTGCTCCGTGTCACAGCCCTGGGGGCAGCCAACCCAGACTGGCAAATTTTCCTCGACTAACGATCAGAACTGCACCACAGTAGCTTTGTGTTGTTCTCCAGAACCCAAGGACACCTTCTGAAAAATAAAATTCTACTGCATGTAGATTTTTTTTTTGTCCCCATCTATCACAATCTCGCAACAGAAAGCACACTCCAGCAGGCTCAGGTTCAATCCAACAAGAAACTGATAAAGGCTGTCTGTCCCTCAGCTAATCAAGCAAAAAAGTGAGAAGTATAAAAAAATTGTCAACATGTCAAATCTATCATTCCACAGGCAGCAGGTTCCAACTAGTCAAAAAAAAAACCTCTCAAAAATTTCTAGCACAAGCATCACTGTTAACAACAGACATTAGAATGTATTTTTTCCAAGCAAAAAGCTTTATTGTTTTACTTCTTCCAGGATTTATTTCAACCCTTTGATCAATGAATTTAATCACCACTAAGATGAAATATACCTTACTCAATGAACTTTAACAATCTTATCATTGAGAAAACATGAGAAGATGATACCAAACATCTTCCCTGGATGTCCTGTACAAGCACTGTTGTTCCTTTTGCAGTTGAAGTCTGCCAGCTGAGGTCAAAGAACACAGAGGTATGAAAGTACTAAAATAAGGCACTTTACTAATCAAAGTGTGGAGGACTTTTTGCTTAAGTTTTTCCACATGATAGCAAGGAAACAAATGCAAAAGACCTCTAATGATAGGCCTGCCCATTCAAATGAAGTTTTCTCTTTCTCCTCCCTTTTATAAATATCAGAAATGCCTACTTCTGCATAAATAATTTATCTTGAATGCTGGTGAAGCAGACAGCACTGCTGAAAACAGCAGCAGCTTTCAATGAAACTTTGGAGAGGGGGAAAGGAATAGCTGGCTCTGAGCCTGGCACACCAAGGCAGAGATGATCTTGTCTAATCAAGGTCTGTATCAGCTGTGGAATGAGTCCACATTACTCATAAAAAGATACATAATAGAGAGAAGTATTTATCACACAAAAGTAAGGGGGGGGGCGGGGAGAAGCAAAACTGCACGGTGTGAATTATGGGAGAATAACAGGATGAAAAAAAGGAGAGCTCTGTCCTCGGATACACAACACAGAGCCCACGATGAACTACTAATACAAAAAAAAATTGTTGCAGGCATTTGTAAATGAATATTTGGGAGGAAGACTCAGTCAGTGAGGGAAGCCCAGCGATATGGTTTAACGGTGGCCTTGGCAGTGTTGGGCTAACAGTTGGACTTGATGATCTTAAAGGTCTTTTCCAACCTAAACAATTCCACAATTCTCAGATTTTTCTTATGAACCACTTCATAACACAACTGTCCCCTTGTCTCTCACTGCCACTCTACTGAGCAAAGCAGATCTCACTGACATGAAGACACGCCCTACATAAAGACATGTTCAGGGACCCCAAGATTTTGACTCATACACACTTTCAAAACTTCCCTTTTTCACCTGAACACCATCCAAGCAAATCCTGCAATGCTCCTATGCCTGTTACAGCCAATACACTTGGCCGTCTGAGTAAGAGGTAAAAGCTCTCCCAGTCCCTCTGCACACACACAGAGGGCAAAGCAGAGTCAGAGTTCCAGCTGGCTTCATTTATAAGCACTGCTCAGGGAATTTCACTTCCACAAGTGTTTCATCACAAGTTTCTGCTCCAAATCTGTCTCTCAGACCCACACTGTAAATCAGTGGTGAGGCCAATGATTTACTGCTCATCTCATCTAATGCCTCTAGCTATGCCACACTTTTGTGTACACATAAATATCAAAGAAAACATGAACCATCCAACTTCACCCAGGGTTGATTCAGCAAAGGCTCTAAAACCTAGAAATTGCAATCCTAGAGCTGGCAAGGAACTGTGAGAAGCAGCCTTGTTACATCAACCTTGTGTGAAACTCCTGTCCTTAGCAGAAATGTTTGAGTTGTTGCTCACACTATGCTCTTTGCTTGGCTCTTTACAGGGTTTTCTGCCTGTAGCCATGTGGGTGATACAGCAAATTTGGTAGCTAACCACCATTTCTGGTTGCAAAGCTCAGATCTTTCCACTGAATAGCCCTTTACCCAGCTGTTTTCCTGAGAACAGAGTTGGAAGCACAGAGATCCTCTGTATCTCCTCTTCCCATCCCACTGGATGGTTGAATCAAGTCCAAAATGCATACAACATGCCAATTGCATCAGACAAATATTTATAGCAAGTTTAGTTCCTTCAGGGACATGCTTAAAATAAATCTGCCACTCCTGTGCAAATTTTTGTTTATGCATTATGCCACAAGTTGTAGAGATTTCATCTTCTATACACTTTATTGAATCAAATCATTACTGAACTGGCATCAGTGGTTCCCCTCATGACCTCAAAGCACAGTCACGTTAACAACCACAGGAATGACCTGGGTGGCACAGTGTCACTGCAGTGCCTGGGGATGGATGAAGGTCACTGCAATGACAGGAAATATCTTCCCAAAGGTGCAGACTTCCAAAGCAGTCTTGAGTTGTTCTCATTTAAGCTGACATAGGATGTTTGGTCATGCTATCTCCTTTGATTATTAAAGACAGATCCTCTACTTCACACTATTAGTTATAAAACCAATCATAGGCCCACATTATTCCAACCCAGCAGACTTTGTAGTAACAAGATGACAATGACTAATTAGAAACTGTGTTACTTGCCAACAGCCAAAGGAACTACACAAAAACAGTGAGAAAAATTGCATCAATAATCTAATGAATTCTGTTACCTGAGAACTAGGCACAAGGGCTTTCCACCAGTGTCCACCTTTCACAAGGTCTACATCGCTCAAGGGCATTGACACTTTGCCAATAACACAATGGCGTGAGAATTTGTCAAAATCCACTACAGTTAAAAGCAGAGTTCTTCTCTGGGCTTCTAAAAAGGGGATTTCAAATGTGTACCTCTCCTCAAACACTGGGTTCTGCGTTTTGCGTTTCACTCCGGTCTGCTTGGAGTTCTTCTGATCAGGAAGAAGGCAGATCTTCACGTAGGGGTTGGAGTGAGCCATGTCTTGCCTTGAACCGTCATAAGAAATTGGAGGAGGCAGATCTTTAGCCTCGATGACTCGCACTATTAGATAATTATGCAACAGATCATACTGTGTGCTAAAATGCAGCATGCCCAGCTGATACTTTGACAAGATCTCCTCATCTGTCAGGGAGTCCATATCATCACTGTTTGAGTCAAGAGAGTACAGTCTTGGTTCAAATTTTCTAAAATAGTCATCTGGGGTGTAGGTTTTTCGCAGGATAGTTGGCTGAACTATTTCTTTCTTAGCTCCTATTACTCCAAACTCGATAGGTTTAATGTCAATCAGTGGAGAACTTGGCCTCCTCGACTCTAGACCTAAATGAAAGAAACACACAAATACAGTTGTTAGAAACTCAGCTGAAGCAATTACAGGTACACATCAACTTTGAGTGCTTCTTTGGGTACAGCTATTCTGTGTCTGTGCCATGCAGGCTCCACAGTGGGACTTTTCATCATTGCACTGCCAACAATTAATAGCACCCTTAGCTACACTGAAGCACAAGTTCACCTACACTTTTCCCTCCCTGTCCATTTTCACATGCAATTACCACACATATGCTTCAGCAAGAAAAATAGAGCTGGCCCCTTCCTGCAGAACAGGATGAGATTTTAATCAATGTAACTTCAACTTGACTTGATTCCCTGTCCAAAAGATGAAAGAGCAAGCACTAGAGTTTGATTTTCTTCCCCACAAGAATTACATTAATGTTGGAAGGACGACCTTACTTGAAATCCGCCGTGTGAGGCTGTAAGTGGACCGTGATGTATCTGACGACGACCGCCTTCTGTCAGGGGAAACATCCTGAAGAGTGGGAGGCAGCTCGCTGATTGTATTATCAGAGTCTCCATCTTTGTCCTCATTTTGGCTGCTTATCCTGTTATAACGAGAGACCTTTGGATGATTCAACCCAGTACAAGGAGAATATACAGAATAACAGTGTGTTCTGGCATTCTGGGTCTAATCTGGGTTCTCATCCCTGGATGCTGTGGCGTTTCTCCTGATGTATCTGGAAAGCAAAAGGCTAAGCAACTGACTTCAGACCTATGTAAAACCAGATTCTTTATCTTTCTACCTGCCTTTCAAAGAGAGTTTTATCAGTACTAGAGCATGACACAGGCCACAAAGGCACATGTAATTCAGAACTTGATCAGAAATACTATACCTGTCTCTAAGGAAAAAAAGAAAGAAAAAACAAAACCCCACAAACAACAAACCTCAAACAGCAGTTTACTGCTGTAATTCACAGCTACACCTTGGAAGCACAAACTTTACTAGGAACAAACCAGCATGCCAAACCACCATGCTCAGATATCCCAAAACTACCACACACTTCTCAGTAAAACAGTGCTTTTCAGGTATGTCAGTAAATTCAAAACTCAGTCTTATAAACACAATATATTAAGAGCTATATACTGGCATGCCTTTTTAAATAATTGGCTGCTTTTTATACAGTTCTATAAACCAGACATGATTCTCACCAGACAGTGATTGTACTGCCCAGGAGTCTTGATGGGAGCAGAGAACTTGGCAGTACCTGAATGACAAAGCAAGTTTTGATGAGAGCTGTAGCGTCTTTGGGAAGACTCAACAGAAGACTGGCATAACAGAGAAGTCCACATGTAATTCCCATTCAGTTTGTTTAAATATATATACATACACACATACAAGTTATTTTCATATGTAACAACATTCTCGTTAAAAACCTCGAGGTGTAACGGCTCCCAAAAGCAGTGAGGATCTCCTAACTTGACTGAAAGAGGGGCAAGAACACACAGCAATAACTACAGGAGATAAAGTCTCCAACTGCAGGGTCACAATGGAGTGCTGCCAATGGAAATGAAATCACACAATGGTACATGACGTGTAGTGTGTCACGCAAAACAGCTAATCCATGAGACAGAAAATAGCAGCAGATCACAAGGAAAGCATCAGCGTGAAATGAGCAACGCAAAGGGGAGTTCTGTGTGAACTCTGCTTCCAATTCGCCCTATGTGCATGGCTTAGCTGAGTATAAATGGAGTAAATTGAATCATTTTCATTAGTAATCAATGACAAGTACAGCAATTAACAAATTCTGTAAAAAGCAATAAACTTGCAGAAACGTCCCCCAAATACATATAAACAAACCTCCAAAACACAAAAATAAAAACAAACCCAAACCCCAAAAACTAACTGGAAATTCTTAACCTAAACTACACAGTTCACAGCAGGATCCAAGCAAATCTCACCAATTCAGACTCATACAACTAATCCAATACTAAAAAAAATCAAATAAATTCTGTTAATAATCAAAACCAAACCCCATGCTAAAAGGGGCATACAGTATTTGCACAGTTCTGCAGCCCATTAAAGACAGTCCAAATCATGCAGTTTGATATATAATCAGTACTTGGAACACAAATAGCTTTTTCATGCCTAAATGCAGGTCTACACAATCATAGGTGGCATTTGGATATGCTTGTGTTTGAGAAGCAAATGCACAGAACGAGGCGAAGGCAGGGTGAAAAGGGAATCAGGAAGAGAGGCATTAAGGATGTTCTACAATGGGTAAACGTAATAGTGAGTTAATAACATACAGATGACCTTTAGTAAGGAAATTGCTACTGAGCCACAATAATTTTTCCTCAAATAAACTTTGGCTCTGGTTAAAGCAGCTCTGTTTCTGTTTAATCCGAACCTTTGGAAAGAGGAGTCGTGTCCTGATTTCAATTCAGTCTCCCAGTGTGCACTGTTTATCTTTGGGGTTTGTGTAGAATATAACAAGCAGCTCCAACATAAACTCTCATTCCCAGCCTGTTTCTGCAAAGACCAAGATGCAACAGCTCCTCATGAAACAAGAAGGTACCAGGCACTCAGGTCAATACAACTGGACTGACTGCAGAAAGGGTTGGGGTTTTTTCCTAAGTTGTCACTTCAAAAAAATTTAGGAAGTGAGAAAAACCCATAGTCTCCCAAGATGAAGACCTTAAACCTGCAGCTTTAACATCCCCTTCTGAATTTCCAGGACAACGAGGTACCTCAGAGCTGCCAAAAGGAAAACCTACAGGTAGAAAAAAAAGGATGGGTCATTAACACAGGCATTCAGATGTCTGCTAGTTCACTAATGAGGACCACAAAAGCCATTTTCCTCTGGGGAGTGGGTAAGGTGAGGAAGGAAAAAGTTGCATTCTGCATTACACCAGTGTCCTGGACCCATGAAGAAATGGCAAGATGGAAAAATCTCAGCTGAAATCTTGGATCTATTTTTAAAACTCTTTCAGGCTGCAAGCAGGGAATACAATAAATTGATTTGTTTCCAAATTCAATGCATGCATCTAAAGGCAAAATATGGTGATGTCAAATCTGTTTTTCACTGTAGGGGTTTCCACTAAATCCAAAAGCCCCCTTTTCAAAAATAAGAGAAAAAAAAGAATTAGAGGTTGCCTGACAAAGAGAGATCTCTGAGCACTTGAAAAAATACCCATTAAACACTTTATTCTAAGACCAAGTCCAAGCTCTTACTCTGCTCACATATATAACTCCAGACATCGTTCCCTACCTCCAAAAATGCATATGGAGATTTAAGAGCATAAGATTAACACAACAAAAACAGAAATCTTCTTTGGCTTCTGAATTCTGTTTCAACAGAGGCTGCATGGGATCATTTCCACCTTAAACCTTCACACACAAAAAGCTTGGCTCTCCTGTTCATCAGCAAGCAGAATTTACCAAATCTTGCTCCTGCCTTTTATTCTCTTTTCCTCTTCGTCTTCCAGACTCTTGTTCCTCTACAAGCTCATTTTTTCCCTCTCCTCTCAATCACATCCCATTGACCCCTTTACCCCTCTGCTCCTTTTGTCATCACCATTTTCCAAAATCACCCTGGAAACACAACACATTGTCACATTCCCTGGCATCACCCTGAGTGCATCTCAGCTCAAGAAGAGGAGCCCACAGCCCTCTGAAGCAAGTAAAGCCTATCTCCAGCTTCTAAATCAATGGATATTAACAGGCATCCCCAGAAATCACAGGATTTGCAAAAGTGCCACAGGAGATGGTGACTTCAGTGACCCCAGGGCATGGCAGCATCCATGCCCCCTCAAAAAGCAAAGGTACTTCTCTCCTGTGCCCTCCTCTTTGGTGCCTGCTGCCCCTCTCAGGCATTACCTCTGGGAACTCACCTTCTCCCAGCACTAGAGCAAAACTGTAGGGTAGGAGCTTTCACATGGAGCAGGACTGGGGGAAAACAATACAGGCTGGAGACAGCATTTTATGAGTCCAAAGGTCTCCATGTTCTCTGCCTGTGGCAAAGTCCAACTCATCTGCAAAGCCACTATACATCTGAGTTTTGACATAAAACCAGCAGAGCTTTGATGCTCACTGTGCCCCTTTAGCCAGACAGAAGGATCCAGGAGTCAGAAACTAAACCATGGTAAGATCACCCCACCCCCCCAAACACACAAGATGTCCCTTCTGCTACTCAGCATACCAGATAAACTTTGAATCACCCTTTCACTACAAGCCCAGCTACTTGTTCCCAAGATGTAATTGCTCTTGTACCAATCTTTCCATGTTCAATACTGCAACCTCATCACTGTTCTCTCCTGTGTGTGATGCTTTCCTATTTAGCATTGATTTTGTTTCCATTCCCCATCAACTGCAGGTGAATCCATTTCTAGGCATGTATCAGACCCTTAAATATACTGCTTCACATTTAAACCCCACTCTTAACACATCTTGAACAGCTCTGTTTTTATTGCTTCAGTATTAATTACCACCCTTTTCTACCTGGATTCAAAAGAGTTCACAGACAAGACTGTGATTTAAACATGAGACAATTTATTTCAACCAGCACCAAGACACAAACCTTCTAGATCTGACACAGAATAAGAGGTACTCACAAGAGTGAATAAAATTAGCCCAGTGTCTCAGTACCTGGGTTCCAAACTCTGAGTATCATATGATGCACTAAATAGGCCTCTCCTGTGCCACAAGTTCTGGGCACACTGAAGCTATGTCCATCAAATGGTCTGCTCCCAAAGAAGACAGCCCAGCCTAGCTGACAACACAGCCATTAAAACACAGGAGAACTTTGCTCCCTTCTTGGTTTCATTAATGCCTCCACAGGGTCACCTGTGTGCTGCAGATCCCCCACTGAAAGTGAGTAAAATGGGGAAGACTTCACTGACTTCCTTTGTAATGGATTTGAAAATACACTAATCAAAGCTCCAGATAAAACCTGGTGCTGTGGTTCTTTAATGATTTGAGAAGAAATCTTGAACAGTATTAAGGTGACGCGGGAGATCAAGTCCTGCTAAATGAAACTTTAAATGAATTTCCCCTTCAGAGCACATCCGAGCTATGCCTTTCATCTGCCTTTATGATAACCACCTTCACGCTAGGATAAGAAAAAATTTCAAAACAACCTCATCAGCATTTCAGCCAAGTTGAAGTGCTCCAAAGGGCTGGTCCATTTGAAGAGGAAATAGGACTGAAGATGAAAGGCATCTTTAGAAAAGGGCGCATAGCTAAACCAGTTACCAGCTTGCTATACCAGCTTACAAAACAACTGCTGTCTTACCCATCAGAAAAGGTTTTTGCAAAGACTAACCTTTCTATTTGAGTTAACAGAGCTGCCATTTTTCACCCTGCCATGAGCAGCCTGCATTCCCACCTTTCCTCCTTTCTAAGTGGAACCCTCTGAATGTCCCATTGCATTCCGTACCAATACTCTCATCACAGCTGAGCAAGGAAACACCTAGGAAATCATGCACCTAAACTTACAGCCAGGCTGGAGTTTGAGCAGGAAAAGGTCCCAGGATTTCAACTTCATCTTCATTTGTTTGACAACAGCTACAGTCGAAACACTTCTGACAACAATTTCTACAAGTCCAACGGCACAGCAAGAGATCCGAGATTCTAGCAAGCAGACCCTGAAGCCATAGGAAACCAAAGTACAACATTACAACCCATCAATAGCTATTGAGAAAAAACATTCAGCTGTATTTATGTTTGTGTTTCTGCAACAGAACATTAAGAACTGTATTTATTTCAGCTATACCAACAGCCAAGTGCTATGCAGTTACCAGCCAAACCCCACCGATGCCATAACAAGGTAGGAAAATAAACATTCTCCACAGGTATTTTCCCTCTAGTAGCAATGTATTATTATTATGTAGGTTGGCAAGAGAGTGATTTACAAAAGACTATGGCGTAGCAATATGCTGGAGTAGAAACATGCATATACCTTCATGAACATCAACAAACTAATACATCAGCAGACATACAACAGAAGGAATTAAAACCAGAAGGTTTTTAAAAGCTCCAGTTTAATCCACCAAGGATCTATTTAATTAACACAGCAATATGAACACACCTCATCCCTGTGGATGCACTAGTATGTAACATTTGTATGATCCATACACATATAGCATTACAGCCCAACAAACTTGCCACTAAAATGGATTAGCCAAAGCACACTATCCACGTCTCCCCTCTGCTATGATGATTAATTTAATGAAGAACCTTCAATGATATTTTTTTAAAGATGTCAAATGACCTGGAAAAATATTTCATTGCTTAGGTTTCTGTGGTGGCACTGGCAGCACCACCTGTAACAGTGCTTCTCTGCTGTGACAACCACCGAGTGTGAGCTCCTCAGCAGAGGGGCAGTAGCCTGTGGCCCCACTTCCATGCCATCCCTACAGCCTTCCCTCTGCTTCAAAGCTCTGCCTACTTTGAGAGGAGCAGAGACACAAACCTTAGCCCATTTCCCACCCACACTAGCTCCAAGTTCTGTCGTTCATGAGAAGGCTCATTAAGCAGCACAAGGGCACTGCTAAGAAAGGGCACTGCTCCATAGGCACAGGGGAGACACACAGCTGCAAGGGCACAGCACCTGCATCCAGGGCCAAACCATTTTACAATTGTATGTGACCTTGGAATGTTCCCAAGCTGAAGAAATAAAGCGTATGAGATTTTTTTCCATAGATATCCCCCCAAAATACTCGAGGCATTTGCCCTATTCATAAGTGTGCAGATACAAGGGCTGCTCCACACAGAGGAGTTTCCTCAGAGGAACTCTGACTTGCAGAGAAGACTCCACCAGAACATTTCTTTCTGCCCCAGTAAAACACTTTTTTTTTTTCTGTAAACAAAATCCAAGCATTGCAAAACAAAAATTACCAGCCTAAAATGTGGTGCATTACTTATATCTAAGAGATCAGTAAAGAGTCAGAAAATACGAGACAATCCCCTCAGGATGGAGTGAGGAGACAGAGCAGGGAGTGAATCATCAGATTAACTCACCTCATTTATTGGTTCCAACTGTCCTTTTAGACATCCAGGATGAAGCAAAGGGGAACAAAATGAAAAAGACAAAAACAGGTTAGCAATGCTCAAATAACTTTAAATTTTCTGCCATGACATGCCCTGGCCTGGGATGAGCTTGAATTTCTGACAAGACAGTACCTTGTAGAGGAAGGAGAAGCCTCCTGACCAGGCATCAGTTTCTGCTATTTCCAGTCCTTCTCCACCAAGCTCCCTCTGCTCCCCCTTCACCAGGAGTGAAATTCCCAAATCCATATTGGAGCATGAAAATCCTGCTCCTTGCTAATAGATTATCACAAGCAACCGCTTTTCTTTTCTTTAGTAATCTGTCTCTAATTGCAGCAACTACTTGCTGCTGATAGCAAACCATATCAAAATTTTCAAGTGGAAAAAAAAAGGCTTTTCTCCAGATTCAGCCCATTTCAGTGCAGTTTCAATGCCAACTTGTTACGGAAACATTTCTAGGAAGGAGTACAGATTGAATACTCTCCATTATGTACACATTACTGGGCACCTTCAGACTCATTCTCAGATGTGACTTGAAGAACACAAAAGATGGAAGTTAAACGCTTCAGTTCAAAAGTCCATGCTGCAGCCACCTGCCCCAAATCACAGATAAAACCTACAGCAAAGAAGATGTCACCACGGACTACTTGTTTATTTACAAAGTCACTCTTGGAACATTATACTTGACATATTTCATTTATAGTTGGAGACTTAGGAGCATTTCTGATGCCTACTGAAATGTCTTTCCTATTGCATTCCCACGACAATGTCTAAAAGTTTCCTAATTGTCCTGTCTTTCTATAAGTGGAATCTCTAAAAAACAAACCCAAACCAACACAAAACCACAGGAAAAAAAAAACAACAGAAAAAAACCCCCAAACTTCATTCTACTCTTCCACATGTAGAAATTGGGTGCAAACTTTATGCTCATGACAGGGTCAAGAGCAGCATTTTATAAAGATGAGATGGGATGTAGAAGTTGCCTTTAGTCAGAAGAACTCTCCCATGGACCACATTTCAGAGTAAGTCTCCCTTTTAAACTTCTTAAAAGCCAGTGCTTGGCAAACAGGCCACCACTTGTTAGAAGCACAAATTAAAATACTAGAAAAGCTGCAGTGCAATGTGACAAGAGAGTGATTACAGATAACCATGGACCAACTGTCTAAGAAAATTCTAAATGGTTCTAAGGGCTTTATCTTTCCTTATTAATGCAAAGTTGCAGTCAAAGCTACAGTGGTTTAGCAAAGCTGCAAGGAGAATATTGAAATTGCTTTGAAACAAAGCGGCTTGATCTGTGCCACTTGATCGAACACCGTAGCATGTGCCATGAGAAAAAAGTGGCTTTTCCAAATGGTCCACAGGGACACATGGCAGGCTCATGCTAAACAGCCCTCCTGGTCACCACTGGCCACCAGAGATGTGAACCCACCCCTGTGTGCCACCAGCCCAAGGGCTGACCCACAGGTACCATGATAACACGAGCCTGTGATCACCCACAAATCTCCACCAGGAAACGGGAGGGCAGGGATAAGAACTAAATATTACAGTGCTGAAGAGGTAAACAAGTCACCAGCACCATATAGGGCTGAAATGCAGGTGCCCATGAAAGGAAAGCAAACACGACCACCTGTTCATCCACCTCGCTCGCACCAGGCAGGAGGGTCAGGGCTGGGGAAGAGCAGAGGTTTAGGGAAGGATACAGCTGGAGGGATCCCTGGGAGCACAGCTGCTGTGATGTGCTCAGCAACCGCTGGAGAAGGGCTCAGCCCCCAGGATTGGGGAGGCACCATCATGCTCTGCCACGTCATCCCAAGCTGTCCAAGCAGAGAACAACCCAGATGTAAGTCTCCAGCCCCGAGTGAACCCTCATGAGGGGTTGAGTGCGAGGCAGGGCTCCATCTCCACACCCTGCTGCAGAGGCCCAGTCCCAGAGTCTGCCTGGGTCTGGGTGGGGGTCACCTGCTCCAACTCAGCACAGACACAATCCCAATCGGGTCCACAGAGCAGTGACAACAAACCACCGTGGCAGGGTGTCCCTGGGGATGCTGCAGCAGGGTGGTGGCCCCACTAGTGACAGACTGTATTGTGCCCCTGCAGTTAAACCCCAGGAAAGGTTCACAAGCTCCACCGCAGTGGACACTACAGTCTGGGGACAGACTCTTCCCCCGACCACACACCTGTGAGTGGCCCCCCACCATGACTGGCACCCCGGTGTGGGGATAACGGGGTGTTGCTGCTGTTCCGGACCCCTTCCGTGTAGCCCACCTTGTACCCACGGGCTCCGACGTCCGTGCTGCCGGAAAGCAGTGCCGTGGCCGGCCCCACTCGAGACCCCCGCCGAGCCGGGGGGGCCCCGGGAGCCCCGAGCTATGCAGGACATCTCTGGGTCCACCCGCGGCCGTTCCAGCTCGTCCCCCCAGGGCAGCTCCCTCAGCATCCCCGCTCCCACCCGCCGGGCGCGGCGGCGGCTCAGCCCCGAGCTGGAGGGGGCTGTGGGGGAACGGCGAGGCGGGCGGAGGGGGACCAGGCCCCGCGGGACGGGGTCGCGAGTGGCATCGGTAGCGGGATCTGCACCAGAGCCCCAGCGCCCGGCCGACCCGCAAGGCTGGGATGCCCCGCTCGGGTTCATCGCGAACTGGGCGACTGCGCTCGGAAGCAATGGGTGGGGAACAGGCGGCTTGGGGGTCGCTCAGGGTCTGAACAAGCCCGACAATAATTCAGCCCCACAATGCTGGGAGAGCCCATCCATCCCCCCGTAGCGCGGGGCCGCCCGCAGATCAGAGCGCCGCGCCTCGCACCCCGCCGGACTGTGCCCAGGCTGGAGGAGCCCACCGCACCTCATTCTGCCTGCGGGGTTCAGCATCCTCCTCCCTCCAAGAAGTCCTTGTGCGGGATCAGGACGGGCTCCCATGTCCTCGGGGCCATCCCGCTCCCCCGACAGAGAGAAGAGAGGCCCGAGTGCTGCTCGCGGAGATCCGCTCCTGCCCCGGCGTCTCGGGAGCAACAGCTGCCTGCCCCGCTCCTGCCCCGGCCCCGCCTGGCCCCTCGCCGGGGGCTGCTGTCGCCGCCGGGAACTCCTCCCCAGAAGTTAACCCGAAGTTGCGCACCCGCACCGGGGGCACGGAGCACGGGGTGGGGGCCCCGCCGCGGCACCGCACCCGTCCCGCAGACGCCGCAGACACTCTCCCATCCCCAGGGATCACCCCTGGCCCGCAGCGCCGCCGCTCCGCTCCGCACCCACCTGGATGTACGCCATGGCTCCGCGGGGCTCCGCGGGACTCGGCGCCTCCCGCCGCGCCGCTCCACCCGCGTCCGNCCGGCCCGGCCCTGCCCGCGGAGCCTCCGCGGGGCCGCAACAGGTCCGCTGCAGCGCGGGCGAACACTGACCTCCAGAGGGCCCGGCGCGGAAATTCAGGGATGCGAACCCCTCCTGGCCCCCGGGACACGGCGGGAAGCGAGGCACGGCTGGGCAGGTGTGAGTGGTGGCCGCGGCGGATAAAGTGATTTTACAGCAGCGTTTCCACACGACGAGTTCGCTGTATGAGAGGACGCCACGGGCACTCCTGAGTTTCAACAGGGATGCGGTGGTTTTGTGGGCTTGAATGAACAAAGTCAAAACGTGCAAACTCACACCCTCCCCAGCAGAGATGAGGAGCTGGAGCAAGGAGTGAGCTTGTAACTCAGAGACCACAGTGAGCATCGTGTCCTTGCGCTTATGTGTTGAGCCCAGCCAGAGGCAGGGTGGGAGGGAACGTGGTCCAGTAGTGGGCAAATCCCACCACGTGAGTGGTTGGACCTGGAGAACTCAAGTAGCAAAGCACTCTTTTGAGGTGAAACTCTGAAAGGGAAAGCACAGGCAAGGTGGGGTTTTGAAGCTGTTCTCTTGAACACCACCTTGATGCCACACAAATTGGAGGCTTCCCAGCATCCTGGTGTGAATAGCTTTTGCCCTCAATTTTGGAGGGAGTTCTCAGGCTACACTTCTGGCACCTTCCTGGCACACGGATTGACACTAAAGCCTGGACAGAGGCAGAGAGGTAGCAGTTTAAAGCTCAGCCCAGCTGGACCGTCGGCAGTTGCTACCGGGCACCTCCCTGGCTCACAACAGCCCTGACTCACCACATTTCAGTTTACTGTGGTGAATGGTAAAAGCATCTCCTGCTCTGGAGAAGAGGATACTTCAGCTTCAGATGTTGGTCAGCCTAAGAATGCTGGTGACTGCTGCGCCCTGTGGTAAGAAGAGCATCCGGGGCACGATGTCTTTGGAAAGCTCTTGCATTACTGATCTCATTTAATGGCCCGTTTAAGTTCTCATTGAATTCAATGAAAAACTCCTATTGACTTCCGTGAGGAGGGCCATACTTCGAATTAAAAAAAAAAAAAAAAAAAAGAAACTCTCTTTTGCCCCAGGAAGAGCTACTGCTTTAGAAGAATAATTACCACAGTGGAGATGAGCAAGGAAAAAAAGCCTGTAGTGCTTACTTGTTTCAAACTGTTTTGAGCATATGATTAAGCTGTGGTACAAGTTGTTTGTCAGTTTTTGCTCTGCAATCCTTTTTAATTCCACTCCTTTGCAAGTGCTAGTGTTTAAAATGTCAGCCTTTACTTTGAATATTGTTGCTCTTTTCACCACTGCTTTGATGCAGCTTGCAATAACTGAACACGCACAGATTCTCTCTTTTTTTTTTTCTCATGTTGCAACATAGTGGAGAGAGGCATAAGCTTTTCAGACAGATTTTTTTTGACTCCTTAATGGCAGAATGGTATGAGTCACAAAACTGTGGCATGCACTACAACAACATTATGTGCATGTTTTGTACTTATTCCTTTTAAAATGTTTAAGGCAGAGAAAGATCAAATGCTGCATTACTTGTCACTGACTTTTTTTGGCTGACACATACAAGTATAATGAACCAAAAAAGTAGAGGAAAAGAAGTTTTGTAGGGGGGGGTGTGTGTGTGTGTGTGTGCCAATGCTATTGATTTTAACATGAAACAAATGCCCTTTTTGTCCCCTTCAAACTCTTTAGCAGCAGATTGTAGCACAAAGCCCTAAGATACATGTGTTTCCCTTGCCCACTCATACATATACATGCATTTAAGTGCCTTTTACACTGTCGCATGAAGGCTTTTAGATGACATTCTCCCAGCACACATACTCTTTAAGCAAACACAGCTCTAACCCAGGGAATATGATGGATTTGAAACAGTAGACAGGTGGTTATTGTAAAATCTAATTTCAAATCTGCATATGGCTGATGCTCTGATTAAGCTCTGCTTCTCCAGCACTCAGAATAAACAGACCCATTTGACATGATGACAACATAACCTTTGGATGTCCTTTGCTGTGCACGCTCTGTGTCTGATAAGACACATTCCATACTTCCCACATGTAATGGCTGCGGTGCAGATGGTGAGCCTTGCAAATGCAGAATTTCTAAGCAGAAAACAAGGGAATAAATACTGCTTTTGCAGATTATTATTTTATAATAGATTTCTATTCTTACTGGTATTAATACACCTTAGCACAATAACATCAGCTACATCCAAAGCATGCACTCAAATCATTACAACCAGCCCAGCAACAGCAATATCTACCTCCAGCACAGCAAATCAGTTCAGCAGCCTCTCAGACAACTAGAACCAGGGTTGTTGGTATTCAAAATGCTATGCCATGCCCAAACCTAGCCAAAAACTTTCATATTCTTCATGCCTTAAGAGAGAAGAGCATCAGTCTGAAAAAGTAGAAAAAGAAAGGAAAGGAAGGCAATCTGATGGCTATTTGAAAGGATTTTCACTTGAATCCTTCTAAAGTGATTGACAGTACTTTCTGCTGCAAGGGGGAAGCAAAGAGAAAAGTGGCAGTGCAAAGTAAGATAGGATGTCTTCATCTACTATTCATATGCCAAATCCTTATTATCATCACTTGAGTCTGCTGGAATAGCCAGCTACAACTCTGCCTAAAAATAAGCTCCTTATCTCCAGATGTTTTTATAAATGGCAAACCACTGTAGCTGGTGCTTCCCCGCTGCTGTTGGCAGCCCATAAAGGTCCAGCTTCTCTTGTCATTACAGAATTGACTTTGTTTCCCCTCAGCATCATCCCTCCAATAAAGATATCTTCAATTTACTCTTCCAGAGCCATCTCTAACAGCATGTTTGTCTCCTTGCAGGTTTCATGGAAGTGCAGTTTCTTTCCCTCTCTGATTTTTCAGGCCTTATTCTGCCTTAGTCTTGTACCCAGAACGGGCAAGTCCATGAGGTTTTATTTTAGAATTTCTGGGCTACCAGGAGCAGGAAGGACTGTTCCATACAACCTGCACCCAGGAGAGAGGAAGGGCACTGCACAGAGACCCCCAGCAGTGGAGTGGTACACAAGGGAGAGAACTGGGTGAATACCTCTCTTTGGGAGTGGAGGCCAGGCTCTGAGAAGCAGATCTATCCCAGTTGCAGAAATAGGAAGCAGCAAACTACTCACCTGCCTTTACCCCAAGCAGAGCCCCCACACACAGTGTAGGGGTGAGGGGTGGTTTGCTCTGGAGCAGGACAGTTCTGCCTCACTGGTCCCACACCTCACAGTCTTTCAGCTGCAAGGATTAGCTCTGACTTTGCCATAGGGGCCTGTTTTTATTCCAGCTCTAGGAGTGACTGAGTGTCAGGGTCTGTGTCAGAAAATGCCTGAAGCGACCTGAGCTAAGCTCTGCTTCCTGCTGATAACACAGGTGCAAACTCAACCCCACCAGCTGCCTCCCAATCTCATGTGCTGGTCCCTTCAATCCTTTCTACTGAATTCCTGCCTGACATTATGCCCAGACAGCTTTGTTCAGAGTAGGGAAAGGTCCTTCTAAATGATTCCTGGTGTACTCCAGAGTTCAGCTCAAAGCCTGGGCTCCAGTGCCTCCACCCCAGGCTCTGGTCCCTTGAGGCATTAGAGGGTCACAGCAATGGATCTTGTGCCAGTGATGATGCAGCTTCCAGCAGGAACTGGGTTAACATGAGTGTGACAGACACAGATTCCAGCTAGTGACAAAAGGGGAAGGTGCTACATTTCATTTTCATGACTCATCCAGCCCTTGCTCTCAACTGTCTCTAAATCAGCCCATCAACACCACGGACACCTGTGAATCTGCATGATTTGAAGTCAAGATACCATTTCCCAGGTTTCTACATTTCCAGTAGCCAACTGTTCTTTATATTCCATTGCATTCCCCTATTTCTACTCTTCAATTTTCCTAAGCTCTTGTTTGGCATTACCTACCCCAGAATCTCCCTCTTGTCACATCTCTGGGACCCCACTCAACGTCTGTAGCCAGGAGGAACTGGACAGTGCTGTGCCCTGGAAAGTGCTTCACTTCAGAAACAGCCTTTGCTGATGCTGCATCTTGCAGCACATCTGGGTTATTAACTGGCCACCTGGCAGCTCCCTAATTGGCAATATCAGTAAAAGCACATTTTTCTCTTCTCTTAAGTCTACAAATAAAGGGGATAAATTTGATCTAAAATCCTCAGATCCTCATTGCCTCATATAATTTGTCATGGCCTTGCTTATGCCATAAAAATTACAGCTACTTTCTTGCACTCACACACACTTTCTGGTTTGTCTTTACCATACACTCTGGCAGGGAACTGAATGACACAGCATAATCTGCTAAAGCTATTTCTATAGTAAACAGAGATAAAAAACACAGCCAAAGGGCATGCAGCCTCTAAGGAAGTAAGCACCGTGTATTATTGTATCCAGCACTCGAATTCAAGTTCCTGCTTAAAGGAAACCTGTCCCCAGAGGGAGCCGTCACCGCCTGCTGGAGTCATGCTGGACTCCAACGCTCTGACCACGTCTCAGCACCAGTCTGGCACAACAGAGCCCTCGGTGGCTTCACACAGTGTCACCAACTGACCGTGCTGAAGGAAAATGGTGTCTGCTGGGTCACAAGTGGAAATACGAATTTGAGGTCATGTTCTTTCAACGACCTAATTTTGCAATAAAGACAGGACCTCTGTGACCTGTGACTCACTCGCAGAGTCCCCCTAGATCAGTGCAGCTTCAGCTGTGGGAGTGCCTTGGAGAAGGCACAGTGCCACTGAGACTCTTCTGCTTTGGAGCTCACTCCCTTCATTGAGGCCAAAAAAGCTTGGATGGGGTAGGCTTTCGGTCATGCTAAAAAGGCTGGAGTATTTTCAGACTTCCGAGGAGAGAACATTGTATTTATAGGGAAGTTTAGTTTTTCAGTTGCTTTTGTAATTCATTTTGTTTACAAGTGGTTTATTCAAGCTGTAGGGATGAGGAGTTAGCTGCTAGATTTCTTTTCCAGGCTCAGATTTCTAACTGTTTGCAGACACAGGACAGAGCTATTTTTGTAATATAAATCATTACAGAGAGAATATCTCACAGTCCCCACTGAAGCAAATTCCTAAGGAAGTGAGCTCTATTTTTAAAGTACATTTCTACTTCATATTTGTTTTAATCTTATGACTGAGAAATGAGCCACATCAGCCTGTCTGAGACCAAGCAGTATCCCCATTTCTCAGGAAGACAAATTCAACAGAATGAGAGTCACTCCTCCCAAGAGGAGCTGGGTGGGAGCTGCAGAAGTGGCTTCCCAAGTGCCAAGGGATTAAGTGTGACCCTGGCAAAGGGGCTGAGCAAATGGAGACAGAAGCCCAGCCTTCAAAGTGATACAACTTTAAAGATCGTTTAGATACTTTGTGCCCACCTTAAAAAGAAAGACAAAATCTTCTATAAAAGAGTTTGAGATTTTATAGAATAAGGCAAACTCAGTCTCTACATAATCTCTCTGAGACTTGGATAGAATTGTAAAATAAAAGCTGAGAGTTTTGGTTGTGTTACAGATTCACAGATGATTTATTTTAGAAGAACAGTCTCATCCCCTCGAAGCTGTTTGAATAACTGTGCTATGACTCTTCCCATTTAATTCACACTAATTTAATAAATCACAATTCCTATTCATAGAAGCATTAAAAACTGTATCAAACCTAGAAAGTGGACAGGAAGGAATTGGCAGTTACAAGTTTCTCCTTTCCATCAGTGGCTGGAAGGTGTAAGTTAACACAGAAGCAGATGTGGTCAAGAACACTTTCTTCAACTGAATCAGCAAGGCTTTATAACAGCCCTGGGCCATGCAAGTGCAAAATATTGGAAAACTTATCCAAAACCATTTAAATATGGCTGGTAAGAGAAAAGCTTTTAGATTACCAAAACAGAAAAATAAAGATTGCTTAAAGCTTTTGTGAAGAAACAATATGAACACCAATAAAAACCACTTCCAAGGAACAGCTACAGGAATGAGTTGAGGATTATTCAGCTGCAAATACTAAATCATCATTTGCAAGAACATGCCCAAATCAGCTTCAGAATTTAACAGGTTCAGAAGGGCAGGACTATTTTTATGACAAAAGGTTCTGTTTCCAATCATCCCCTCACAGCAGCAGAGACCGTTACATCTGGTTTTCCCATTTTGCACATCTCATTAAGCAGATGTGCAAAATACTGTATCATGCAGTAGAGCTAAACTTTGTGGGTTAAAGGGGTAATTTGCATTCTAAAGCACTGCAGTGCTGTAACTGAGAAATAAATGAAATTCCCGAATATTTCTGCCTTGAAGGGACCTCAGTTTCACCTGTCTGTTTCTGTAGTTCCGTTCTTTCCCCTCCTCCCCATTCCTATGCATTTACCCTGTAAGACTTTCAGTAGGACACAGCTCTGCTGAAGAGGGAGGCTGCAATCCAGCTAAATGCAACCAATATAAATGAACTGAGTCCTTTCCAATTTAAAATTTCCTTTTCACAAGGAATCTCTTCTCTGGACATTAATAGAAACCCAAATCACTACACACAGCAACACAGAGCTGAACTTGGAAGGCAAACTTGTCTTCATCACAGACTGAACCAACCCCATATGCAAAAGTCTGCTAAAATTCAGGTGATAACATTACTCCTTGCTGCTGGGCATTCCCCTGGGTGTCTGACTAAAAACACTGTTCTTAAAGATCAGATGGGAACACATTTGATCTCAAGCTTGCTCCCTACATGGTCTTGTACAGGGCTGAGTTGGATTCAATAATCCTTGTGGGTCCCTTCCAACTCAGCATATTCTGTGATTCTGTGGTTGCACAGGTAGCAGCAGATTATGTTCCTCCCTCACAATGTGCCCAGTAACCTGCAGCTGATGAGCAACACTGCCAGGGAACGAGATGCTGTCCCTGTTCCTAAGCAAAGTCCTGGGGTGGGTCCAGCCCAATCCCACTCTGCCAATAGCTCAGCCTGTATCACCTGCCATCAGGGGTGACAAACTGCATTCCCACTGGCCTCAGAAAAGCAGTTTGTATGAGTCAAGGACTGCATTAGCCCTTTCCCAGGGGAGGAAGCTTACTTGTCCTCCTCCCTGCGGCATCCCTTTTACAGCACTGAACTGAGGACCTCGTTGGCAACACAAAAAAGTTTCCAAGCAGAAAAGGGAAAGAAATAAATCTGATCTCATCCTGGTTTCCTCCCCCACTGTAAGAAGTGGAGCAGCAGTGGCCAGCACATGATCACCATCTTGTCCCCATTCCACAGGGATGCCATTAAAAGGTTATGAAAATACTGTGCGGGAGGGAGAAAGGAGGTGCAAGGGCCTGCTGCCTCTGTGAGCCTGGACCCATCACAGAGAGGGGGAATTGGCTGAATCCAAATCCTAGGTGCTCTTGAGGGGTAAAGATGTGCCAGAGCAGCCAGAACAGCATATCCTGGTATGTGCAGCGTCCTGTGTTCAATCAGAGAAGCACATTATTCACTCAAAATTAACCTTCTGCTGTGCAACTCAAAAGTTTCTGGGGCAGCTGTGTTTGCTGACCACTGAGAGTGAGCAGTTTTATGCAAATAAAATACCTGTGCACTTCACATACAGCTACACCAATGGCAGTCAGGCAAATAGATACTCAAACTGTTGCCCTGTCAGAGCCCTTTGATATAAAAGTCTCATTATGAAGGTCTTTATCAGCCAGAGATAAATTTCACCACTGAAATTACCCCTTTTCAGGGTCCCTCCAGCTGCCAGAGATGGGTGAACAGCACTTTCACCAGCTGACATTTTAGAAGGCAGAAAGCAGTACTCACATCACAGATTCTTCCACGAGAGACAGAAGCCCTGAAAGCTTTGGGTGAAGAATTTCATGCAAATCCCTTGGTTATCCCTCAGAAAAGCTGTCATGTTTTCCATTGAGGGCTGACTCTTCTGATGACCAGGCAGGTAGTTACCATCTCCTCTGAGAGGAGGTACCTGCCTCTTACAGTGTAGCTGCTGCCTTCCCTACTTACACCTTTCTCCCACCATCTCCTCTCCTGCTTATCTATGTGGATGTTTCTGTTGTCACTCTAAGTCAGATACTAATCTCATCCAACAGCATCTCATTATAATTAGCTCTTAATTGCCACTTAACACAGGGATCATTGTGGAAGACCATAATAGTTCTTCCTTGAGGAATTATTTGAGTGTTAAAAGCTCATTATGTGCCCCTATACACATTTTGGGTAATGAGAATGATTCCAAGAGGCAAATTTAAAACACCACTATGCACACAAGCTCTGCACGCAAGATTTATATGGTTTCTTGGAGCACTAGGAGCATTTTCAAGGAACAAACCACAGAAGTCAGTGTGCTTTGCTATCAGTCTCCCTCCCTTGCTTACACACCTCCCTTCCCTACCACATCTTTATACTCAAAGTGAGAACATTTCAAGAAGCACCCATAAAATGTGATGGGTAAATATCACAATAAAGTTCCACTGCTACTGCTCTGCTGGAATTGGTGCCCTCACGTGCAGGGACTCATAAAGACTCTGCACTTCAAGGCAGACAGCACTCAAGGAGCAAGGAATAAGCAGACTGTTAAACGAGACTCATCTGTAGACAGATACAAAGTTTTGACCAAGATTTGCTTTGTTCCTGAACAAGTTAATCCCACGAGAGATTTGAAAATGGATAATTTGCCAAATTCTTACCAAGATCTCCAGTGTTCTCACAGAAGAAGCTACAACTGAGGGCCAGTCCACTTTATTTAGTCATCTACCTGTCAAGGCAGCAGTGAGGAGACAGACAGGTCTGATGCTTCTCGGGTACTGCCCCACCCACACCATGCCAACAGGCAGTTTAATGTCTGTTTGCAGACTCTGGAAAACACCACACTGAAATAAAAGGGGATAAATGGTCCAATTGATTTCTTAGAGTCTACTGCTGTTGTTCTCTCCATTTCCCTTTTTTTAAGTATCTGGGAGATGCCATTAGTTTTGGTAGGTCTGAATGGCCGCTGAGCTCAAAGAGCTGGGAAAATATACAGGCTCTGTACAGAAATACTTTTTTGGAGAAGTGCCCATGATTCACAATCCTTATGACTAGCAAGCTTCTCCTTTTTGAAACAAACTTAAACAAGCCTCCAAGGGTGCAGAACAGAAAGATACTCAGAAGACACACTCATACCTCCCCTACAACCACCTCTTTGGCAGCAGCCCCTCCACCAGCAAATGGACATGGAGCTGAGAACTGCATGAAATACCAGCTCCAGGAAGGCCCTGAACAACCCTCCCCACAGAAGCCAAGCCTCCACAACCGATTTAAATGAAGTAAAGTCTGTAAGTGCCTGTTAATTTGCTGATTTTTTTATGCCTAAACAAGATCCTAGGAGCAGAACTTCCAAGAAGCAGTAGGAATATATTCCTAAATGCGCTGCACAGCACAGAGTCTTTTGCAACAGAAACAGAGGAATGACTCATTTCCTCTGTAGCGGCTGCTCTGGCGTTTCACTTGCACAGGCAGTGGAGCAGCTCCCTGTGCCATGCCAGGAGGAACCGGGAAACTCAACAGCAGTTCCCAGCATCCATAAACCTAACTGAGATTCCACAAGGACTTGTCTTTAAAACCAGTGATCCCCAATTGTCATCTGGCAGAGGACAGAAGACAGATTTGCAAACAGTGCCTGAACATTCCCTCCCTCGATGGGAGTTTTGTATTTCAGCATTTTAATTTTGCACAGGACTAAACCCTGAAAGAACGAGCCAAGGTTTGCTCTCTCCTTTGTCTTCCCCTGAAGCAGAGCTAGTAAGCATAGGGATTTGCCAGTGAATTCAGCTCTAAGTTTCTCTTCTCCCCTACCTGAAACTGCAAAGGAGGGGACTAAAGTCATAAGGGAGAAGTGGACTATCAGTTGGACTTTGCTGTAGATCTTCCTCTGTTTCTACAGCTATTGAATTTCTGTCAGCACAGTAAGACTTTTTGAAGCAACTCTTCCATTTCTCCACTAGGAATCCATCATAAGGGTAATTTTTCTTCTTTAATCTGACAGCCAGTAACCTTCACAGCACAATTTTCATCAAGCCTGTTGCCTTGATTGCTTACATCCCCCTTTCTTTCCCTCTCCCTGATTATTGTATGGACTCTGTGGAAGGGATAAAAGTATCATGAAAACACTAGCCAATTACATCCAGCCCAGTATTCTGAGTATTCTTTGTGTATCTTTGGTCCCATTTTTGGGGGAGGTGGAGGAAACCCACAGTGGTCTCAAGAAAAGCACCCTGTAATTGGAGTAGACAGAAATTTTCCAAGTCTCTGAATCAGCACTGCTATCCTTTAAAAGGAAAAAAAATAAGGCTTCTTTAAGAGAGAGACTGGTTCATGATGATACTTCATGCACATGTTTGTAACAACCTTTAAGTGTTTTGCATATAAATTGTTATTTGAATCCACAGGCTGTTTACAGACTCGGAACACATATTATCTGTAGCTCTGTTGCTAATCAAGTATTATGATAATTTATAATTAAGAGTAGTTTCTTAATTAGGCATTCCATATGTTTGAGAAACCCAGGCAGATCAATCCATGGTCAGCCCTCCATATCCCGTATATTTTAGAGTTGGGAGCTATTCTGTCCCCTTGAGTAACCACAGCTCTGAAGGCAAATCCTTGTGCTTTAAGGGGTGATAGTCTTTGCCCCTGCACTGACCACCAACTTCCCAGTGCTCTTGACCCAACAGAGTGGGGCTGGCAGCTCTTCTGTGAGCTATTCAAATGTGTATCACTTACCTCAGGGAAGAGTCACCATGCAGACATTTTAAGAGGTGGCACAGGAAACAAAAAGCCTGAACAGCAAATTTCTCATGTCTAAACTCTTTCGGAGCCTTATGAAAATGGGATGCACAAATAAGAGTCCCTTCCCTT
The DNA here is from genome assembly GCA_013400695.1 of Neodrepanis coruscans. Lineage (NCBI taxonomy): Eukaryota > Metazoa > Chordata > Aves > Passeriformes > Philepittidae > Neodrepanis > Neodrepanis coruscans. The sequence continues at coordinate 75,112 of VYZS01008572.1, read as the reverse complement.
CCCTTCCAGGCAGCTTTAACTTGCATTAGCAGTATTTAATCAGCAATTCACTACTGACCTTGGCTGCATTACAAGGGAGGTATTTGCACAGGGATGGAAAGATTTTAAACAATTTATCCAGTGTTGGATGCAAACAGGCTTTTCTTTAAACACAGAGCATCCAAGTCCTTAGGCCAGTTAATTTTTTGTTAACAGATTTATCATGAAAGGGAAGTCCTGTGCTTCTTTTCATGATTTTATGCTGAATAGAAACCCAGGCTTCAAACAGAGAAATATTTCAGAGCAAGGAATGAATGGAGATCAGAGGACAGCTATTGCTTTTAAAGGAAGCCATTAGTAAGAGGTAATGTTATTAGAAGTAAGGTTCTAAATACATTTCCACCACACTGACTTGGGTGTCTGAGTGTTGACACTAAAGGAATGACAATTTTCCTGTCTGCCAGCAAGAAGTGCTGGGCTGCCTCAGCACTGTGCCAGCAACTGCTGCCCCTCTCACAGAAGCTACTCCCTGGCAAGGTAAAGGCAGGCACACAAAGACCTGGAGATAGTTATTTTCAGCCTAGCTTGGATTCAATGATTAAAAAGCTCAGAGTCGTGCTGTTAATTCATTTTTTTAATAGGGAACATCAGCACAAACTGTGATTATCCTTCCAAAGACTAATAAAGGACAGGTAACTTGCTGGCCCATCCACAAAACTCCTGCTGGCTTCAGCAGGCCTTTTTCCATATTTAATAAAGCACGACCTGCACGGTTTGGAACGGAGCCGTGTCTGTACATGCCATGCTGAAGAGATCACACATCCTGTGAAATGAGTCCTAGAAAAAGGAAGTCACCAGAAAAAGTAGATTTGTAGCAATTTAAAACTGGAGCCAGGGAATCAAGAACTCAATCCTCCTTAACCTCTGAGGAGGACAACCACAAACCCCAACGTGCTCCACTTCAGAAGTCAGCAAGAGCACAGACGGTGCCAGCCGTGCTCTGCTCTCCTCCCATGTCCCTCTGCACAACTCCCAAGGTGTGGCCTTCCTGCTTTCCCATGGTTTTGCCACTTTGGTAGTCTACTCCTAAAGAGTTCTGTGGCTGCAGGTAAAAGATAAAAAGGAATTTAAATCTTGAGGCACAGGTGCTTTAACACAGCTGTTTATTACTACAATGAAATATTCAAACAAAACCACCAACTTTTTATGGGAACAATAAAAGTGCAAATGTATTTTGGTATTAAATAGGAAATGAATTTATAAATGTTTCATTAAAATGGGCTGACACTTTGAGCCTATAAAACCCAAAACAATAGCAGCTGAACACTTCAGTTTAATCTTTGGTCTTATGATTAACCAGCAAAAAATACTTGTACCAAGAATGTCCATTACAAAGAGACACTTAAAATTTACATTACTCTGCAGAGATTCAAAATCAAAAGAGGAATGTTTGCAAGATATTTGGTCAGATAAAATACAATGCCTTTGAGAAATACACAGCATTTTTCAATACAAAATGAAATCACATATATGAATTTTGGTACTGTAAATAAACTTTTTCTCTTACAGGTGTGACTCCCTTCATTTGCATAGTCTGCAAAATTAGGTTGCAGGTAAGAGAACCAAGAACCCACATTAGAGTTAAATAACATGTTCTTTCTTCTGTGTTTGTGTTTCAGTTCACACACACAGAGACAACCACATACCTATGGTACATTATAACAGCTACAACCTTAACAAACAGGTATTCAAAACCTTGTTCTGTGTACAGTATCCATGGGCTGGGAGAGGAGGAAGAAGGCAAAAGGCCCACAGGATTACTCACATGGGCCAAGTTCTCTGCACACCTCCCTGCAGGGAAAGCCCTCTAACAGCTCCAGCACACTGCAGGTACCAGTGCTGCCACATTTGCTGGGGAGTAGGACACTGTAACAGAACCCACCTTTTATCAGCTCCTCTTGTCAATCCTATTCATGAATGCATATTCTGCTTCATAGCAGATAAGAATACATTTAATATCTCAGTTGTATAACTGAGACACCAATTTAAGAGATTTTCTCAGACCTCCCACCACCTGCACACACATTGCCTTAGGACAGGGTGCCCCCTCACTTCAGGAAAGCTCCTAAGGTGAGAGCAAATACACGCATTTCCTCCCATCACAAAAATGTCTTGCTGAGCAAAAACTCACACTGAAGACTGGCCTGCAAGGCTGATAAACTGAGGGTTTGCCTCATTTTTCATCCTGACAGATTCAATTGTTCTGGAAATATCGTCAAAGCAAAACCCACCTAAATATCTTTTCCCTACACTCCAAATCTGCTTGCTTTCAATAGCTCTCCTCCATTTTTACCCCATGTCCTTTGGCTTGTTTGCAGCACTGAGAGTTTACCATCATCCTCACTCACCCCTCAGCTCAACTTTCATTTTCTAAACTATTTACATTCTCCACCATCTCTCCTTGTCATGCATCTTCTAATGTAACTCTCTTTTTCTGGCCTCACTATATTTCAGTGAGAAAGTCCTTACCAAGTCTATCAGAGATTTCCCTGTATTGTGGCAATACTAAACAAATGTGCACCCTTTTCTCAGAGAGAGACAGGGATGCAGTGATGTAAACAGGGAGCTGAGTAAAGGGGTCATGATGCCAGAATTAACAGCGGAAGGGGTTTTATGTCATGAGTTCAGACAGCCACAATACCCTGGGCTGGCTGTCTGGTTCTTCTCTGGGCAGAAGATTCAGTGGTTCCAATTGCAGAACTGCATCTTATTTTAAATACCAAGTAATACAAGTCTGGAAAAACAGAGTGTATCATGGTCTGCTACCAAAAAAAAACCTGGAAATACCAAGGTAGCTGACTTAGTCTTAAATACCATGTGCAAAGAACATTTGATCAATACTATCTATAAATACACTATTTGTATTTGTAGAAAGAAGCACAGTGCTTCAAATACAAAAATAACCCAGCTTGAGGGTGTGACCTAGGCTATAATTACCTGAAAATAAGACTGCAAGAGCAGTTAAAAAAATAGAAGGCAAATATATGCCTAGGGAGTGCTTCCACTTAGAAAAATAGATTTTTATAAAGCTTCATAGATTTTGAAAATATTTTGTGCTCTAATGCACAGAACTGTGAATAAGGCACACTGGTACATCAGGGAGAGGAGAACAGATTAGTAACTTCAAGTTATCCTAAAGCTTCCCAGAAGTTACACCTGATCCTTCATAATTCCTTTCAGAGTACTCACCTAAGACACAGTATATAGTAATAAGGCACATGCTCCTAAGCACCGGCAATCCAGCAACATTTTGGGCCTTAATGCATCAAATACTTGAGCAGGTGACCAAACAAAGCAAGGATTAGAAATTCTGAATTTCCTGGCACACATCAGGTTCCTGTACATCAGGTACCTGCACCAGGAGCTAAGGACACTTACAAAGCTGAATGCATTACAACTCAACAGGTTATTCCAGCAACTGGGACATAACCAGGAAAGAAATGGAAATTACCAGAGCCTGATATTTATACTTAGAATCCATAGCCTAAGACTGCCACTGTACCATGAATCAGTGCTAAATAATTTTGAAGTACCCTGAAGTATTTGGCTTCCTGCTCCCCATAATAAAATAAAGATTTGCTACAGCACAGCATTAGAAAATCCCCTCAGGTTAATTGGTTCAAACATTGACACAATCAGACAACTGGTCAGGCAGTCATCCAAAAATCCCACCAAACTCCTACCAGGGAGCAGGAGAGTGTAGCAGTCAGCTTTGGCACTGAGATTTGGACTGGTTTAAGGCTTGTTCCAACAAATAATACAGAATTTCTTAGTTTTGTTGTTGGTCCTTGACATAAAGCAAATTATAAGAAAATAAAACTGGAAAACAGGAACAAATAATAAAACTCAACTAGAGTTTTCAACTCACAAATGAACCTCAGAGTATTTCTTTAAAGAGTTTGCCTTGGGACGATTGAAACACCACTCCTTTAACAAAATACTAATGCCCCCTCCATAGCAATATTTAGTGCAGCCAATTATCCTAAAAATAAGGCCTTTGTGAAAATAAAGTGCTATTTGTTTCCTTTTATCTGTATTTCAATCCTTTGGTGCAACCTTCACTTGAACACAGCAAGGTGCAACTGGATTCTTCATACTGTTATCAGGGAGGTTTCACTTCTTCCCTTAATTTTACATGAATGTGTTACATTTCTATTCAGCACAACATGCTGATTACACAGGAATTTTAAAGCTTGGCATTGAGCACTTCAACTTATGAGCCACATCCATCCTCTAGTGCTCATCACATTTTACAAGCATCTTGCTGGATTGAAGGGGGATTGTTTGCATCTACAAGATTTTTAAATCCCAAATGGATTTTGTGTCAAAAAAAAGGTCAATTTGGCCACTAAGACAAAAAGTTCATGTGGATTTCGAAAAATGTCAGTTTGAGCCTGTTAGTTTGCAAACAGTCGACTGAACCCAACACTTCTCCACTAAGGCATTTCCCCAAAAATTTCACAATTTTCCCACATACAACCAATGAGATTTTTTAAACCACAAGAATCACGGTTTCAGTAAGTCTTGGCCCTCGGCCTCCTCATTTTCTCAGGTCAGGGACAGAGACACAGAACCACTTTTAACTGGACCCCACTTTCCCCAGGCTCCCGAAGGATCAGTGGGTGACACAGCCTGGCCATGGCCTCACTCTGCCCCCGGCTCCTGCTTGGCCTCGGCCACGTGCCGGCACAGGGAGGGCACTGGCCTCAGGTACCGGGGGCTGCTGTACATCCTGATGATGTGGGGGGCCTGCACCCAGGTGCTGATCAGCTGGAAGGCCACCAGGTCCAGCGTGGGCCCTTCGAAGGAGGCCAGCAAGTTCACAGGGGCGGCTTCCTTGAGGAAGCGAGGCAGCGCCACGGCCTCGGGGAGGCTGGTGTTGCCCAGGAAGAAATCCATCAGCACCTGCTTGCGCAGGCAGTCCCTGAGGTACAGCACCAGGTCCTCCAGCCGCTCCACCAGGAACCGCTCATCCCAGGCCTCCAGGGGCCCCTGCAGCAGCAGAGAGAAGAGGGCCGTCTTCAGGACGTAGGACGAGAGCACCCGGCCCCACTGGGAGCAGAAGGGCTCCTCCAGGCCCTGCCCGCGGAGGTCACGTAGGCCCTTGAGGATCTGCAGGCACTTGAGGTGGCAGGAGGAGGCCGGAGCCTGCTCCTTCACCCAGCTCAGCAGCCGCTGCTCCTGCCGCGAGGCATTGAGGCTCCAGAGCGCCTCGGGGGCCGGGGAGCCCTGGGGCGGCAGGGCCGTGAGGTAGAGCGCATCGCCGAGAGGGATGGCGGGGATGAGGCGCACGGCCATGGAGATGTGGCAGCAGACGTAGTCGGAGCAGGGCAGGATGTGCAGCGTGGGCGGGTGCCCGGGACAGGCCGAGAGGCTGACGCGGCAGCGCTCCTGCAGCCGGTACCGCACGGCGCCCAGGCACCGCTGCAGGTGGCCCTGGAACCAGCGCAGCACCAGCCCCGCCGAGAGGTGGCTTCGGCCCTGCAGCTCCACGCAGAAACCCTCGGCGAAGGGCCGACAGCGTCGTGACGAGCCGTCCCTCGCTCGCAGGCCGCAGACGAAGGCGCCGCGTGGTCCCAGCCCGTCGGCGCAGCGTGGCCGGGGCTCCAGGTGCGGCGGCAACCGCAGGGGCACCAGGATGTCGAAGCAGTCGGGACTGCGCACCTTGTGCTGCTCGTAGGCGCTGCCGATGCGCACGAAGTCCCCGCGCAGGCTGAGGGCGAGCGGCCCGGGCTGCAGCCCCTGCGCCTTCGCGGCGCGCACCAGCTCGGCCACCACCCGCCCGACGTGCGCCTTGCTGTGCCCCAGCACGTGGGGCGACACCCGCAGCTGCCGCGCGTAGAACTGCTCCAGGGCTCCGCGCCGCGCCCCCGCCTCGCACCGCGCCCCGCCGCGCCCCTGCCTGTCCCGCTGCCGCTCCGCTCCGCCGCCGGCTTCCTCTTCCGACGGACGCGGCTCCGCGTCAGCCGCCGGCTGAGCTCAGAGGAAATGCCGCGGGCGGCGGCCCCAGGGCCGGGGGCGTTGTCCGACGGGGGCCGGCCCGGGGCGGGGAGCGGCACCGCCCGCGATGTCGCGATTTCCCGCCTTCCCGCCGCCGCCGCCCCGAGGGAGCCTCGGAGCTCCCAGGGCCGAGCCCTCCGACCGCGGTTCTCCTCCGGCCCCGCGGGCACAGCTCTGATCGCATCGGCCCCGAAAGCGGATCGAGAGCCGCTCCGGGGGCACCAAGCACGTGGTTCCGTGCCCCCCGCACCTCAACTGGGCACTGCGGGCTGTGCTGGTGTGAAGCGGGGTGTCTCCGTACCCCCGCATCAGGGGGAGCTGCTGCCCGGGCCGCGGTGCTGTGTCGCAAGTTCCACGTTGCATGTTTTTCCTCAAATTAAAGTGTTAGAGGCCTGTCCCACTGCAGGGGCGTCCCTCCTTCCCAGCTCTGCCTGAGGGATTCGATGCCCAAGGACAGCAAAGCCGTGACTGACAGTGCACCGGGGCTGCTGCCTTACTTACAGCTGTCAGAAAAATATTCAAAGCCTTGGGTTTTCTACGTTGTGCCCAAATTATTCAGACAATTAACAAACTAAGAGGGAAGAAATAGCCCGGGATATAACTGCACAGATACTTGAGAACTCCACTTAATAAACATTTACTGAGTTTTGAAGCTGTTTGCTGAAGTTTAAGGACCATCTGTATGAGCATTCTGCTGTAGTTTAATTTCAGGTGATCACGTTCTTACTGCATTACTGAAACTTGCTGCATCTGCACAGTGGTGATGGGTAGCCCCACAAGGGTGAAGAAACAGTGCTTGAACACAAGGGAATGAACCCAACAAGCTGAAAATGCTGTAACAAGGACCAGGCCAGAGAATCAAGAGAAAGGCCCTACAAATGTTTCGTTATGTAATTTGTCTTTATATGAAACAAAATAGGACTTAAAGTACACAAAAATCATACTTCACTGAAAGTAGCTTATATTTTATAGCCAAGAGGCTGTGCACAGTCAAATTAGGTAACCAAGGTCAGGCAGCACGAATTAATTCACAGGCAACCAAACTAGGGTGAAAGTCAAGAGTACACTTGAGAGATACAAAGAGATGTCCTAGCCACTCCAATTCTTGACTCGATGTTACAATCAGGAGTTTGGGGATTTTTTTTTAATTAAAGCAGATGTAAGGTAAGAAACCATAGGCAATTTTATAACATCTCAACCAGCACAATATGACATGCCCCACAACCAAAAGCATGTTTTCTGACAGCTGCAGGCAGCTGAGTCCACAGGCTTGCTATTCAGAAATGTCATCCCACAACAGCCTTATCTTGGGAAAAAAACCAAACAAACTAGGAAGTGAAAAGCATCTTTCTTGCTCACGTTTGGTTTCATGTTTTCCTATTCCTGTATTTCTTCATAAAGCCTAATAAGGGGACAAAAACATTCATTGTGCTTGTGCCTGTGACCCATCACTTCACTTTGTTCTGCATCCCCAAAGCCCAAACTGTTTAAAAAATACAGCTGTGCTGGTATTAAACCAATCCTTCAAGATGTTTCATGGGAAAATACTGTTGAACTCTGAATCCTTGGCCCATACATTCAATTTTTACTAGCCTATGATTTTTTTCACCCTCAAGCCCAGCGTGTTTCATATGCCTCCCGGCCTTGCTACAACCATACTGATTTTTGAAGACAGCCTGTGCTCTCTTTTCATGCAGGACTGATTTGATTAGTGGCATGGCCACGCTCAGGAGACAGACAGCTCCATCTGCAGGAGCTGGCACGGCCCTTTGTGCCTGTTGGGCAGCTGCTGCCCACGGGGTGACCTAGAGCTGAGCAGCACAATTATCCCTGTGGGACCTATGTACAGGGGAATGCTGCAGCTTCCCAGCCAGCCACGGGCCCCACGGGCTGGAGGAAATGCAGATGTCACCCCAGCCAGGGGGACAGGCCCAGGGGCAGCTGGCTGAGAGCGTATGACCAGTCACACCAGGCCCACCAGTGCAAACCCCAGCTCAGCACATGCTTCTCCATGCCCAGATGGTGCTGCGGCAGACTCTCTCAGGCTGCAGAGTAATGGGTTGTACACTAATAACCATGGTCTTAAAATCAACCAGAATGAATCCACAACACAGATTTTTACTACTGCTGTTTAAATTACCAGCAAGTCCTTTCTCATCTCCTCAGCCAGATGCAAGATGAGAGCAGTAGAACCTGAGGCTGATAAAAGATGGCAAACAGCCTGTTTTCTGGAATTTTGTCTGCTTCATGTCTCCCTGAGCACAGGGTGGGTGCTGGTCAAAATTCGGAATACATCAGAGGTGGGAGATGTCACAGAGGTGCTTGGCTTTATAAAGTTTTTAATAGCAATTGTGTACTCAAGAAAAATAATAGGTTGTACACTAATAACCATAACCTCAAAATCATGACCACAGAGAATTCATAACATCAATTTTTACTACCATTGTTTAAATCAATGTTATCTAAACACTCACTTCAGAATGTCCCATATTCAGGATATCCTGTTCACTAAATAAGGAATAATGTTATTCTTAAACAAGTCAGTGCTAAAAACAGATATCCCAGGATATAGGATCTGCATGATAGCTCGGGGGGAGATTTGCAGAGGCAAAAGAAAGCATTGGTTTAGAGTATCCACTGAAGTTTCTTCACAGCTGGCAGTATTTCATCTGTGTGACTGATCTGTTCATGCTCCTGCAGATACTGTCAGAGCTGTGGGCAGAGCAGTCTGCACAGTGAGCTCACCATCCCAGCAGGCAGAAGAAAGTGGCAGAAAGACAGAGGTCAAGGACAGGGGATGACATTCATGTGGTGTTCCCATGATCTACCCGAGACACAAGTCTTCCTCCCAGCTATCTCAGGTCAGTATCTGCTCCAGTGAACCAAAGATGCATGGAGTGTATTGCAGGTGCAGGAGGAATGCACAGCTGCTCTTCTACAGCAGCCAGGTTATACCTCTGACTTCTTATAATGCACTAATAAATGGCCTATGGCAGAAAAGCTAAGAAATTGATTATAAAAAAATACAAGTCTAAAAGACTGGTCACTCAACTTCATGCCCCATTCATTACTCTTCTAATTATTTTCCCCAAAAGCAAAGCTGCCAGCACATCTCTCCCCCAGTCCACTTGATGGTCTTGCCAGAGGGATACCATGATCACAACAAACATCCTTCACCTGCCTTAGTTTGATTCCCAGGTTTTATGGGAGACTATTAACTACCATGCAAACCAACAGCATCAGGCAGACATAAATCCATTTTTTTTGTGGATCAATGAGTCTCTGCCAGCCACAGCAGCAGGGGATGGGAAAACAGGAGAAAGTATCTTAGTTCCACAAACAGATAAGGAGACTCAGCAACCCAGGACTGATGAAAGCCAAACCTCCAGAGCACATGCATGGACATGGAGGAGTTTTGGAGGTAGGGGTGTTACTGCACATTCCCTCTTAAAGTATTTTCTGTTTAATAAGTGGGATGTTCTTCCCACCTCTGCCAGTCTCTTTCCTCACTAGCTATCAGCAGGGTGTAGCACTTCTTAATCTGAGAGCCTGCAAGCAAACAAGATTGCTATAAATCACATTCAGCCCAATACAGGATTTCCTTGATGTAGAAGGATGGCTTCCTGAGTAATTCATATTACAATCTCTTGCCCAAGCCTGTCCTTATCACAAACAGAAATACTCTGGCTCTACACTGGTGATCAGTACCAGCATCAGCTGGTTTGCTTCCAGCTTGTCCCATATCATCTGAAAAGCCTCAAACACTGTTTTTTTGTTTGCATAGAAATGTGTGAGAAGGGCATTTATATTTGCCCATTGCTCTGGCATTCAAAAGCTATGTCTATATGTTTCCAGCTAAGCAATAAAACAAGAACAAATCCTCCAGCCTGTCTACATCAGTGTCAGTTGGGATGCTGAGTTGTCTGAGAAGCTGTGAGTGTGGCAGACTGCCACTCTATGTCCTCCAGAAAACTGAAGTGGCTCATGTTGTGAAGAAATCCAACTACAGCATCACAGAAAGGAAACATCTTTCAGCAAGGAGGGTTCAAGTATACAACCACCATATGACAAGGGAATCAGCAGTAACTGTGAACGTTTCTTACATTGAAAATTAACATGAAAACTCTCCAGGCCAACACCATAAGTCTTGCAATTGCTCTTTAAGTTAGTATTTGATGTGATCCACATTTGAATGACATGAGTCACACTGAGGTATAGCTTCCAGTGCTGTATCTAAACACTCCAGCTAACAAGCCCTGGTAGCTCTCCTAGGGCAGCAGAGGAGGTGATCACATTGTGCTGGTGACAAGGCTTCAGTGTGTCACCTTTCCCATTCAGGGAAATGCCCAGCCCTTCTCTTTTCCCACCACTCCTATGGCTCACCAGAACTTGTGAGTCTGAGAACTCTCAACATGGAATCCCCAGGTTTAAAAAGCATCAGAGAGAGCCAGATCTTGCATGTGCATGCACCAGTTTAGCAAAAACAGTTTAATACAAGTCTAATTAAATCCGGACACATTTGTGTGTATTTAAATCTAAATTTAATTACTGACTGAAATAGTTTAGCTTAATTAATGGTAAGTCACTGAAATGTGCATTGGCACCATAACTTGCTAAACTAATAAAAAGGGATCACTTAGCTGAGCCCTAATTTGCTGATTACAGAAGAGTCATTTAAATGAGGATCGTAACAGTTTCACTACACCAGTTTGGGGTTGTTGTGCAAATTCTGTTTTTCATAATGAGTGCAAGAGAGTTAGAGAAGAGATATTGGGCTTGTCCCTCAGCTTTCTGCTGGTTTCAGCAGTGCTGTGTCAGTGTCACTGACAGTTCCTAAAGAGCAGCAGCAGCAGCTTTCCCCCTCCCCTCTTATGACTCTCATTACCAGGTCCCAAGCTGTGAGTCTGCCTGGCCTCCCTGTCTTTCAGCTTTGGACTTCCGTACCCCTAAGCTTGCTGTGAAATTAGAGAAGGGTTTTTGTGCCTGACAAACAACTTGCAGCAGAGAGCTGCAAAGATGAAGCTTAGGCAAAAGCAATGAGATACACCCAGCAGAATCAAAGGTAAGCACACAACAGGGAACAAGCTCTGTTATCAGCTTACAGCCTCAAATAATGAGATGATCCTGGCTCAGCTGACACTCCTCCTGATCCGCCTGGGCTGGATTAGCCACCCAGGGAAAAAGGATGGAAAATACAGCGTAGGAGGAAACCTGAGTGAGGGAGGATCTGTCCAAGGAAACCAGCTTATCAGCACTCAGTAATTACAGTGGAAAAAGGTGATGTCTGGCTCACTCATCCTGCAGGGCTGGAGGGCAGTGGTAGCTCTAGGAAGCCTTGTCCTAGACCCTTACCTCAGCCTGTCAAGAACAGAAAGGAAAAAAGCTAAAAGCTTAAAAGGAAGACGCCCTGTAGAGAAGGAAAAGCTCAAGAGATCAAGGCATCCCTAGCCAGCGCAGTTTCTCATCCCTGCATTCTCAGAGGGACAGTAGCAGAGGTCCTTGAGCTCAGAGAGGTTTCACCCAACAACCACACATGGAGCCTGGCAGCAATCCCCAGCAGGTACTATCTCCATCAGGAAGCTCCACCCCAGCACCACCAGCCCATGCAAGGCATTGTCCTCTGCACTGCTTTGGCCCACTCAATTTGGGTGGAAAGATGCTGGAGGGATGCTGCAGACACTGCTCATCATTGGTTGAAATGAAAACCTTGTGGCACAGTGCTTGGTACAGGAGATGTCTGCACGTGCAGTTTTTAAAACCATGCCTAAAAACCAGGCTCTGTCATGTAATCTTTCTGCTTCAAGGGAAATTCTTGCCCTGCTTGGCTGCCCCGTGAGGGGATGAGCACTACAGTGATAGAGTCTGAAATCTCACCAGGATGGCTAAACTCGGTCTCTTCCCAGCATCCACCCGCATGGATTTCTCAGGCTGCGCCCCTTTAACCAAGATAAAACTCACACAGATCAATGCAAAGCAACACAATTACTTCATTAGTAAGAGAGCAAGTGCAGCATATTCCCATCTTTGTTTAAGACCATTCAGATAAGCTCATTAAACAACTGCTATTTTTACATCTAGTGTCATAGATTTCCGTATTACCACAGTGCCAACCACTTGATCAGAGGTGGGAGCAACTTTCATGTTCTACCTAATTCAATTTAAATTTATTTTTTTAATTTACAATACAGAAGGCATCATATTTCCTCCCTGGAACTGTAGAATACAAGTTGTCCTCATCTCACATGGGTACAAACACAAAGCAAATCCACTGAAACAACAGGAACAGTACAGACTCCTCTAAGGCAGACTGAGGTCAAGACCAACTGCCTTTACAAGCTGGTTCACAGCATGTTAATTCTTATTTTACTTTCAGAACATGTTCTGTCTCCTGTTCCCTTTGTCATCTCTAAAGTGGTCCCTGCAAATCAGGGAGAGAACAATGACTGCAAAAGGTTCACTGTCCCCGATCAGTGGGGACAGAGGTATCCATGACCTGGCTGAGGTCCTACCAGCGCAAGTGAGTGGATCCCTCACTGGGGGCTTTTACAAACGTCTCATCAGCACTGGGCTCCCATTGCAGCACCCAGAACCAGCCCCTTCCCTAGCAGGAAAGTCACCAGTGCCTCTGGGATCTTTATGTCTGTGTTCTCTCTGAAAGGAAAAGAGTATGCTCATAACTAAAGGAGGACATCAATATTAGAGAAAGCACAGAGCAGTACAAGACCACATAGAGTGTTAAAGTGAAACTTGGACCCATTGCAGCATCACACTTTAGGGACTGGGGAGGTGGAACCCAGAGTGGAGATGTCCCAGCCAGCTCTGCAATAATCTGCTGATCCCTATGGAAGCAGAGAAAAGGGATGTCCATGGTGAGTAAAGAATGAAGTGCATGAGTTGAAAAATAAAGAACTATTACCCACCCAAAAATAAGCTTATGCTCAGATTGCAGCTGTAAGTGTCACAGCTTTGTCCTCCCTGTCTCTGCTCTGCCTGCTGCCACAGTGCGATAGATGACAAAGGCTTGGGAAGAGCTGCCTCAGGCTGTATGAATTTCAAGCTCCCTCCAAAAGCACTTTGATATTGGAACTTACACACTTGAAATTTCCATACCTTGTGTTCCACTGTGGTTACAGTTTTTCTGCTATCTGATCTGAGGGGAGCTTTAACAGCTCATCTCTGCAGGAAGATTTCTAGTCATTTAACAAGTATGAAATACTGGGGGTTGCATCTGAACTCACTGAGATTTCAGTTCACACAATTTCAGCACCAGCCTTTGGCTCTGAAATAAATAATAAACTCTCTTTCTAGATCAATTTTTTGTCAGGTTTAGGAATTATAAGCCTAAGAAATATACATTTAATATCACTCCTAAATATATTAGAGAACAATTAATTATTAATGATGATTGAATGCCTCATTGGATTTATTTCCCTTGTTTTAATGAATCATTCATGAACTTTTGGACATTTGTCTTACTTGAAGCTGTTCACCAAATACTTTGAGTAAGAATTTTAGATCAGCAGCTTTCTCAGACACGATACCATTTGCTTCCAGTATCCTGTTATTTTTAGTTTGTGCTGTGTGTACAGCTTCACATGCCCTACAGCACTGACTTAGCTCCCCAAGTAGATGACTATTACAAAGAACAGCTATCTCTAAAACAGCCAGCCAGCAAGTCCATTTACAACCAAGTCCATTCACTGATCAAAGAAAGGGGGACAAATAGAAACACACATAACTTAGTTTTAGTGCCCATCTTCATCCATCAGCAAAAGGCAAAGCATCCAAATCAAAATACACCTGAAGATACAATGGCCCACTATGTGGAAGCTCAGTGAAAAACAGGTTGTTCTCTTCTGCCCTCCAGCCACTCTGAGGATCATTGGGACTCAATTCAGCAACACCCTATAAAATTATTTTAGAAGCCAAGGAAAGCAAAGCCCACTGAATAATCAGACACAACTTATGTTCAACAAAGCAAAGAAAAATGAAACACCTAAAATCCATTTAAGATGTTTTTTGATTTAAGGCAAATACAGATGGGTAGTGGCTATGACTTCTGAAACTTCATAGCATGCAAGTCTAAACACAGGGGCAAGAAGGAGGGGCATGGGTGCAGCTCCAGAAACCAAACAGACTTTGATACACTTTGGATTCTTTCTCCCTCATAACAAACAAACAAAAGAAAGCCAACAAAAGTAGCTACTGAATCAAGTCCATGCTGGTGTGTTGTAGAATGTCAGATCATTGATTGTTTGTATAAGAAGCAGATTCATATCTTGGTATGTGGGAGAACTCAGGAATGAGAAAGTGTTGCCTAAGATGAAGAGGGTGAACAATGAGTAAGAGCAGAGTGTAACATAATAAGTGCCAGATGAAGGAAAATTTATTCTTGGTTTTACAATTTGAATGAATATTGTCTAGGAAATCTCCTCTACAAATTTCTCCTGGTTTTATACTGTTTTCATAACACATGCAGGTCATGTGTATAATTTGTTGTATTGGTTGCTCTTGGCTGTGACAATAAGACTTCATAAGTGAAATGTTTGGGGTTAGGTGTTTGGAGCTTTTTAGTAAATCAGAAAGACAAGTGTGTTAGAGTTCTGCTGATTATTCCTAACTCACTACAGGTCAGTCTGGAATAAGTACTCAGTACAAGATGGAGGGTGTATTATAATACATCATCTAAAACCAAAGGCTGTAGCAGTATCATATGTATTTTGGCAAGTACAAGAAAAAGAGAGGAGAAAATAGCCATGAATTTTCTTGTTAATAGAAAAGTCTCTGTAAACAAGACACAGGGCTTTCACCACTGGGACTGGTGAGTTATTTTGGGACTGGAGTTATTTCTGTTTGAATACCAAGTCTATGGATAATGAGGAGTCAGTTAGAAAGAAATAATGAACTATCATATCACTCCCCTGGTCACTTCAACGCAGTAGCTTCATGTAAACAATTTTATCCCAGTTGTTTGCAACATCATATCCAAGCAATGTATCAGGTGGGTCCAGGTGGCTGCTTCAGCAGTTATGAATTCCCAGTGATGCAAGTTGAAAACCAGGCCATGCTTTTACTGTTTTTTTCATGGAAAAATCCCAAATGGAGCAACAATCCGCAGGAAAGCTTCAGAATACTCATAACAGCTTACCAGGATAAGTCCTCTTGCTGGTCACCAGCTTGAAACATCCAGTGAGCATCAGGATTCATGTCACATCTGCTGGAGAGGACCATATGTTCCAGCTTATGCTGAACTAGTGCTCTGTGCTGCAAGTCTCTGCATTTATGACAAATGATAAGCAAACACAGCCAGCTCCAGTCTGTATATAAACACATGTATCTGTCATCTTCCTTTGCGAGGCTCTGCTCCCCAAGAAGGGAGAACTGATTTCTCATGCATTGTCTCTCTAAACATATGCCCCATGTCTTACAAGATTCTCACATTTTGCATAAACAATAGCACTTGTGGCACTTGAAATTGAGATATAATTATTTCTCATTAGCAAGTATTGCTGCGATATTTGAGTGGGAGGAATTGACAAGTGGACAGCTGTTAATTTAAAAAAAAAATCACATTTCAACCACCTTCAAAAGTCTTCTTTCAACCACCTTCAAAGTCTTCAAGTAAACAGTATTTTTCCTGCCAAAGTCAGAACAGTGAGGGCTGACAAGAAGTGATGTGGAAGACAGCTGCTCACTCATCACTAGCTGTTAGCTTTCCAGGTCAGGGCTGGAATCAAGCCATTAAGCTATACTTGCAGAATAATCTCACCAGTGATTTTAGGTCCTGATCCTGTTCTTTTGCTGGACAAAAAAAAAAAAAAAAAATCGTATAAAAGCAGCAAGCTCAGCACGTTTTCACATACCAGGAGTGCTATATGATTAGTACGGAGTCAGCTCCTCTCAAAATGTATTTCCAGTGTATTTCTGCCACAGACTTGGTAAGTGACCACAGGCAAGTCACTAAAGCCTCCAACAAGTTTAACATGGAGCATCCAACTATTCCCATTGCTCTTGGGCCGACAGTTAAACACAAATTTATATCTGTAGTAGACTTGCATGCAGGGGCCTTCTCTTAGACCAGCCCTAAAGCAAAGTCCCTTTCTTATGGGAATGCCGCAGGCTGGTAAAGGAGAGACTGTCACTCCTCAGAGTGGGACTCTGCTGCACCTGCCTTGGGATCCACAGCCATTGGCATGGGGAGACTTAGGACGACACATCTGGAGAGCAGAAGCTCCTCTGTGTTTTGTCATTTGGGCATTAGTCCTGGGAAAGCAACTTTTGCATGTTCTCCTTCCTCAGAAGCTGGGTGCCACCTCTGGAGCATGTCTCTGCCCCACAGGAGGGAGGAAACAATCATCAGCAAGATGAGACAGTTTTAAATTAGACATAGGCTACTGTTTAAAGAGGAAGCTTACTTTAATCCAGAGATAGCAACAAAGATCAACATGACTGAGTCATCTGTCTTGACACTGCATGTCTGTCTACTCCTATAAGCAAATGCTTTTCACTTCACTAAATGTTTTACGCATTTGCATACAGAGTTAGCAGCCTCTCACTATACAGCTGCCCTCAAACCACAAGCTTGGTAGAAATTCTTGACAGCTTGCTAAAACACAGCTGGCAGAACTTGGCTTCAAACTGCACCACAAAAAAAACTCAAATCCCCCTCACTTGCTGTTGCCTCTGGTCTGACCCAGGTAGCCCAGGCAGGTGGCTGGCCAGTGGCTGCAGAGAAAACAGAAAAGCATTTCTAGTGCCAGAAATAAGTTTTTTATCCACAGTCCAGAAAAGATATTTTAAATAGGATAAACACCCACTGTGTGTATGACTTGCTTTCATACCTTGGTCTACATGTCCATCTGTACCATCAGATCAATAAATCCACCTGCCCTAGGGCACAGTAATATTGGATGAGGTACTTAGTGCCAGGATTTAGGTGATGGGATGGTGTTAGGTAATAGATTGGACTGGATGATCTCAATGGTCTTTTCCCACCTTGTTAATTTTGTGATTCTGTGATTGAAAAACAAGTCACTGACATGCAAACAGTTGGGTGCAAGGAAAGAAGATGCCAGTTCAGGAACTAGGCATTGAGAGCTACAGCTCTGCACCCTCCCTCCTGGACAGTTCCACCAGCAGGTCCTCTTTGCTATGAAAGATGTGACAGCAGTGGAAATGCAGCAGGAATGATGCAGCCGTACAGGGGAGACATGTGCACTCCAACTCTGCCCTGCTTACCCCTACCTTGCTCATCACCTCCAGGCTGCTTTTCAGCACAGGGATTGGCAGAGGACATGTACACTGGGAAGGCAAGATCTGTGTGACCTAATAGTTGTCTAAAACTACTCAAAAAGTATTTACAAAGATAGAGGCAAACTCTTCTCCATGGTGTTAACATGACATAATAAGCAGCAGCAGCAACAGTCTTGGAAGGATCAGGATGGATATCAGGAAAAAAAAGCATCTCTAGTAGGGTAATGCAGGACCAGAACAGGCTGCCCATAGAGCCTGAGGAATTTCTGTCCTTGGACGTTTTCATCACCCAGCTGGAAAAAGCCATGGGTGACCTGTTTTAGTGCTGGCCACAGTCCTGCCTCCAGCAGGAGGCTGGACAAGATGACCTCCAGGGTTCCTTTCCAAGTAATACTGTGTAACTACTGGGCTTCCATCAGAACATCATTTCCTTCCAGCTAAGAACAGGCACAAGTAAAGGCAGTGCAATGGCCAGAGTTAGTGAAACAAATATGTTCAGCACCAAAATTCCCACTTCCTAAGTATCAGCGTAGGTGTATTAATCTGCACCTTAACACGATGAGACACTACTGCTGCCAAAAGCTGTATTGGTGGACACAGAGGTACCAGCCCCTGCTCAGCTCAGGTCTCAGTTCTGCTCTGCAAAACTGTAGCACAAGGTGGTACTTTTCAAAAACACCCGAAGCAAACAGAAGGCTGCATTTATTGGAAGGACCTAATGACAACAAATGAAATTTTCCTTTATATGCCGTTGAGTTCTTGTAGAGGTCTGTCATCCTCTGTACCTGTGCAATTGAATGTTAATTCACATACTCAACATTAGATCAGCCCCCAACTCTAAAAAAAGAGCCAGCAAGCTTCCTCCAACACTGAGTTCCGCCACTCTGGAAGTACAACTGTTATTCTCCTAAATCCATTCAGATTTTTCATCTTAGACACCCTAGGACAACTGAAGCAACAAATAGAAAAATGGTACCTCTAAAAAATCTCCTCCCTTATCCCATATATTCCTCCTTTAAACTGGCCAATATTTTTGTCTCATCCCTTAATCTTCCCTAGCTAAGAAATATGTGCAGAATTCAATGCAAGTGACATACCACAGCTTTGAAGCTAGTGGCAAAAAATGATTGGCACACTATTTGAAATTATGTCTTCTGTAAAGTCAAGAATCAAGGCAGACACAAAGGCCTGTAGAGATTAAATAACCCCTGAAATACTAAACACAGAGATGTACAATCCCCTCATCCTCAGCATAGGGACTGCATGGCATATCTCCAGTTGATCACAAGCATAGCTCTGTGTGCCCAAATGAGTCACAAAGATTTATTTCAGACAAAGATGAAGCCCATCTCAGACAATGATTTAGCTCTCTGCCAAATAATCCTGTGAGTCTCATTTTATATCATTTGCATCATAAATCATAGAACAGTTTTGCTTGGAAGGGACCTTAAAGATTATCTAGTTCCACTCCCCTGCCACTAGGTTGCTCCAAGCCCTGTCCAACCTGGCTTTGAACACTTCCAGGAATGGGGCAGCCACAGCTTCCCCTGGCAACCTGTGCCAGGGCCTCCCTACCCTCATAGGAAGAATTTCTTTTTTTTTTATCTAATCTAAACCTGCCCTCTGTCAGCATAAAGCAGCTACCCCTTGTCCTATCGCTACGTGCCCTTAACACAAATCCATTCAGCTTCTGTCAGCATCACCACATTAATCCCTGTCATGGAAATTTGATTTTTGCCTGGCCTCGTGGCAGAAGCAAGAGACTGAAACGTGTCCCAGCACAGCTGGACCTACACCACTGTGGCATCACGTGTGCCTTATGCAGAGATTCTTCTCTAGGACTGTCAGAGCTTCAGGAACAGCCCCAATGCTCAGCACAGGGACTGCACCATCTGGCCGTGTCACTCACCTCCAAGCGCCATCATTACCTTAATCTCTCACTCGGAGCAGCTTTGGGGAATAGGGGCCAGCACTAATTGCAGAAGGAACCAGCAAGAGGCAAGATGCTGATCAAAGAGCAGGTAACAGCCCTTCACACACACACACACAGATGGATACCCTCTGCTCCCCCTCACTGAGAAAAAAAATTCTTCTTCTGTAGAAGAAAAATTGGGATCAAGCCCTGGGCTATCACAGGATCTAGAAGAAGCCCTCATTACTTTCAAGGGAAGGTTTTCCTCCTACTGCATATTACAAAACCTGAATTATGTGTGTATTTTATGATCTACAAGGAAGCCACTCAAAACTCAAAGGCACAGTGAAGACCCTGTCATCTTCCCCACTCCCTGTTTTGAAAATGCAGCATTTCACAGCCTGTCTGATCCAAGCTCCTTTTCTTCTGTCAACATGACCAGAGTTCACTGAGAATCACTATGATAACAGAGTTGTATAACCTATATACTTTGGCCTCTGCCTGCCATTAACCCCTGCCTTACAGCAGCTGTACAATTGTTCTGTACAGCACTGAGCATCTCTAGTTGTTTTGCAACCTTCTGCCACATTTTTTAGTCTTTCAAAAGCCAAAACAGGTTTTTAAACAAAAAAAAACCCTTGTCCATTTCTCATGAGAAAAATGAAAAGCAACTCCATTTTCTATGTAAATCAACAAAAAAGAGTAATCTTCCAGCAAGCAGGAAACACATACTCATTGAAAGTGGTAGAGGAACAGCTCACCCACATTTTAATGGATGGACAGAAATCTGCTGCTCCAGCAAAGAAGGACCATATCCTGTAGAGTTTCTCCCAATCCACACTTCATGCTCACAGCTAGGGACAGTATTACTGTCTCACCCTACTCAGGATGTGTTCAGCTGCTGAGAACAAAGCACTCACCACGAGCACTTTCAGATTTGCAGCAGGTAAGACTAAGCACACTGACCTCACATGGTGATTTCCTGGCACTTGATATTCCCAGCCTTTGGCCAAAAGAAATACATTATACATGAGATTTGTCTCTTCAATGTTGTTGCCCCAAGTGAGCAGTGTGTGATGGTCTCTGAGGCCTCCCATGTCTTAGACAATCACATGAGCACTTCAGTCAGAAGCCAATCCCACTGACCACCACCACAGACATCTTCGGAGAATCTCCGCAGCAAAGCCTTGGAGAACACCAGGCTTCAGCTGAGCACCATCTCTGTAGGAAAGCTCCACAGATGCTTTGTCCAGCTTTCAACCCTGATGCAATGACTAAAAGATGAAGAACTGTCTGGCTCTGTTTCCAGTGTATGTGACAGGACCATTGTATGTATGGCTCTGCAACTTGCAGCTTTGAGTCAAAATATAGTGTGCCCTTCCCTCCCTCCCCAGCTCTAATAATGGACTTATAAAAGATGCCATCCCGTGCTGCCCCAAGTATTGAAGGCTTTACAATGGACTATTCATCAAGCAATCTTTTTTCCTTCTTATATTCAATTATTAAAGCTGATGACTTACACAACTGCCCTGCACAGGCTTTCAGCACCACTTGTTACCCCTCTAGCCACTTAAAATTAACTGTTCTTCTGTGCCAATTCCTGTCTCTTCCAAACTGCCTAGGAATTTTCCACATGCATATTGAATGCTTTAGAGAAATTAAAGCAAGAAATGTGCTAGATGCAACTTTTGTTCAGAAAACTGGTCAATTTAAGGAAGATATTGATTTAGTTCAAGAGGATGTACCTTTAGCAAACTTGAATTTTGACACATGTTGCTCACAACTGTCTGAGGTTGAGGCAAGTAAAATGAGAATCCCTTGGAGTTATCTCTTGATTACACAGTCCCTCAGAAGTCTGTGATTTAGCTTTGATCAGTTTTGACTTCCTCAAGTCATACCAGTGGGTGTGGACACCAGTCATAGATGAGAATTAAATGCTACTTTGTTTAAACAATGTAAACAACATCTGTAGTTTGAGTATCACCAGGTAACACTTGCAACCCTTTGATAAAAATCATTTTTGAAGAACGTAGAAAGTGCCAGTCATAAAGAAATTACACAGAAAAAGTTTTTTCTGTATTAATGTTTTCAGTTTAAGCTTCTTCAGAAAAAAAGGCTAAATAATCCTCTCTAAGAAGCTTTTCATTTCAAATTACACACCAATCAGTACCTACAAACACTAACAGAGCTACTGAAAACGTAAACTTAGATGCACCTGGATGAAATGCTGTCTGAAGCAGAGCAAGATAAGCTTGAAAGCTCTAACAGAATATGAAATGCAGTTCCACAGGTGGTCCAAGTTGTTCTCTCCACCTGCTTTATGTCAGGGTTCAATTCTTTACACATACATTCAGGTCAAAAAACCCCAAACCAAACAAACCCAAGAAAAAGCCAAACAACAAAATTCCCACCACAACAAAAAACAAAGGAAGAAAAATTCTATGTGTATAATTTAGAACTGTGCCTGAAAAAAACCCCTCCCCAAAACACAAAGAATTCTACAAAAATTTGTCTTACAATATCAATCTTTATTCAAGACAGACTGAAAATAAATACTTGCTAGTAGTTCACTTATCCTGAAAACAGAAATCAAAAATATTCTAATTCATCAGTATTAATCATTTTAAAATTAGCTGATGAGCTCCAGCTTATTTCAAGTGCACGTAAATTTGAAGGCAACAGAGAATGTATTTACCATTTTTATGTGTGTGTATCCATACACACATATTGTATACATAAATCATGTATATCCATATTTTGCTGCCACCTTGTGAACAATCTCTGAATAGGGAGGTTTGGTTCATACAGACCCAGTTCTGCCACCTTTATTCACATTTAGCTCAACTGACTTTAATATAGGTATTTTTTAAATGGGCATTCAATGTGACAAAAGGATGGCTGAATCAAGTGCTCAGGGCACAAAATTATCAAAGGCTGAACAAAATAGCTCTTAGTTTTCCACAACTTCCCTACACCTTTGTGCCCCAGTTTAGTGCCACAACCATAATGGAAAATATCACTAAATTCTTTCTGATAAAAATATTGCAGCTTTGCATCCAAGCTGTATGGCTGTCTTCAAAACAGAATAAGCTGGTGTCTGTAGGAAAAAAAAAGATTAAACACATCAGCCTTGCAGAATATTTCCATTTCTCCACAAATGTAAGTCAAGAGAAAAAATAGGGGAGAAGTAATAAATTCCTCACATAGTATTCAAGGGAGCACAGAATTTAGTTCAGTATACCTAACAAGGTTGTGTTTATCTACCAAGATGATGCCTCAAGTTCCCAGCTGTATGGATAGCTCTTACTAGCCTTATTTTCAAAAGCATTTAATGTAAACTTAAAATCCGAAGTTTTGCAGGGGACATCTCTCAGGAAAACACAATCACTTCAACACTTGACATGAATTCCAAGGGCTTCAGTTCTGTTCTAGAAAAATGAAAGCTGTAACATGCAGGGCTTTCTTATGTGGATCTTTGATGAGGAATAATAAGCACTTCTCTTTTCTTCTGTTTCTCAAATAAAGAACCACATCTCAGGCATCAGGTGAGGGAGGTAAGAGTAGCACATCCCCACTGAAGCACCAATTAGCACTGTACTCACTGCTTCTGCATCGTGCTCCAGCCCAATGTCGTGGTGCTCCCGCTCATCATCCCGGAACTGCTTTATCACCTTCCAAAACAGCAGCTCGTTAGCAAGTCTGCCTGGCACACAAAGCAGCTACTACACAAAACTATAGCTGTTGACCACTCTGTGCACCATAATCTCTCAAAAAACTTCTCAAAGATCTCCCACTCAAAAGGGAAATGCTGAATGTCTGAAAGCAAGGTGACGATAATCCAATCTACATTTTGATTCTGGTGCTTGATCAAACAGCATTCTTTTAAGGTTTCTGTTGACTTCAGCATTTTAAGTAACAGAATAAAAAGATCTAATGTAATTGTTTTTAAAAGACTGAAGCCACACTAGGTAATTCAATGAATTTGTTAAACTGCTTTATAAGTCCTAGTTAAATACCTGCAACAGCTCTTTGTACTTTTCTGGATCTTCTTCCATGAGAGTTCTGATCTGGTTGTTGTAGTGGTCTGATATACTCTCCTCCACTGCCACTGTGCAAGCCATAGCACCTTTCTTTCCAAGTAAAGCACTTCCAGCCCCTGTGATTGTGGTACCAAACATATGAAAACAACGAAATCTGAAACAAATCATTTACACATTTGAAGACGTCACAAAACACTAATAAAAACTCACCTAAAACAAAACCTGCTACATTCCAGAAGGGCAATAGAACAGTAGGTCGAACTCTGTATGCAAGCATGAGTTCATTGAACTTTTTCAGGTGGTCTTTTTCTTGATTCCACATTTGCTGCAAAAGAGCCAGAACACAGTGAAGTACAAAACCACAAGCGTTAAACATTTCCAGTAAAACTAAGAAATGCAATGAAAAACAAAACAGCTCACGCCACGCACACTTTGACAGCTGAGGTAACACTGTAACATCACAGAGAAAAAATGGTGAAGGGCAGCTGCACATGATTATAAAAAGCTTACACAAAAACTTTTGCAAAATAGGACAACACTACAGTAATTGTAGAATCGGTAACTCCCTTACCGAGTTATCCTACCACTCTTTATAAACACACATATTTATTTGCAAGTGCTTAGAAAAAGACGAACAACCACCTTGCCATGAAAGCGATGACTTTTCACCTCCGTTCACCCCACCGCTGTTAATCAAACACAAACACAGACACAGTGATAGAGACACCGCGATCTGCCCCGGGCCCACCAACCTGGATAACCGGCCCCACGCTCGACCTGCCCAGCACGGCCATCTGTCCCGCATAGATGCGGTTCGCCCCGTACTCCCCCGCATGGTCCACGCGGATGATTCGCTCCACCACGGGCTTGTTGATGCCCCCCGCGGCCACTCGCGTGCTGTACGGCCTGAGCGCGGCCCCGCCGCTGCCGGCGGGCACGGCCCGCACACCTGCCGGAGAGACAGAAGGTGACACGAGAAGCCCCGCGGGGCGGGCAGGGAGCCGCTCCCCCCCGGGCCCGTACCCAGCCGGGCCCTCACGGCCGCCGCCATCGCTGCCGCCGGCACGGCGCCGCCGCGGCCTCAGCGCGGCTCCGATTGGCTCCCGCCGCTGTCACTCACCGACGGCGGCCACACCCACCGCCTCGGTTACCACGGGAACAACGACTCCACCCACCCCCCGTTACCACGGCAACAGCGCCGTTCCCGCCCCCCCGCGGCCGAGGCGGGAAGTGCGGGCGGAGCGCTGAGGGGCCCGAGCGCGGCCCGGAAAGACGGACGTTAAGAGTACAAAAAAATAACATTTATTGAATGTTAAGGTGTTTAAAGTGATGGCGGAAAACATTCCGAGGCGTGACATAAGAAGGATAGCGTCTCGCATTAAGGAAGAGAGCGCTGTTGCAGATTTCAAGCAAGTTCTCTACAGAAAATCCTTATTTTAATCTTTAAATAAAGGAATCAGTAGCATACCAGGACACGCTGCTCTGAGTCACAGCAGTTCAGATAACCGAGAAGAAATGTGAAATTAAGGGGCACTGATATAGAGTATTACCAACCAACAACTCTTAAATATTGGTAATTTTTAGAGCAAAGACAAGAGTTGTTGAGATGTTCCTGTAAGAATAAAATGCAAGTACTGCTTTGAAATATTAAAAAAACACCAAACCAACGAAACAAAAAAATAAAACAAAAAAAACTCAATCAAACAAAACAAAACAAAAAAAACCAAAACACACCAAAAAGGAATAAAAGGTCGCTCCACATCAGCTGGTGCCCAGCATTGTTGTGTCTGACAGACAATGACCTGGTTATTGGTCTCTTCCTACCCCCCTGCATTTATTCAGAGCTGTTTTATCAGCTTGTTTTCTCTGAACCATTTTGTGACGCTATCCAGTGTTCAACTGCACTTGCTACTTCAGAGCAAAATAAATACAAAAGCTTCACCTCCAAAAATATTTAGAAAACTTGATTTCAAACGCATTTGACATATTTTCTTCTCTGATGTGCCGTTTCAAAATGCCTCCAATACCTCTTTTTTTTTTTTGCTTTGGTTTTAAAAGAGGAGTTGGAAACATGTAAAAGCACACCTTTCCCCTCCCTCATGATTCTTACAGCAGAATTTGTAAAAACAGTACAGAAGTTTCAGTTATGATCACATTGGAAAAACAGGGACTTGAATCCCAATGACCCTGAAACTGTAGCAGCAATACAGTGTCCTATCATACAATTTTTGGAACAGGTCTGACACAGTATAAATCAGCTGAATTTCCAGTTTGGGAAACTTTAAGCCCCACTGGCTTAATCAAGACCACAAGCATCCATTACATAGATTGCAGTGCCGGGGTACAAATCAACTGCTCAATTTTTTACAAGCTGCAGATGCTTCTACTCTTATCTTGTGGTTCTGGAAGTTTCAGGAAGTCAAGTTCTCCCGGCTTTCGTGGTTTTCAAGGATGCATCTGAGCTTCAGCTATCTTTCTGATTAGGAATATCTTGTCATAACTCTCCTGGAAAGACAGAATGAAAACTGTGCTCTACATGAATAGTATTAATAGAAGTTTTCTATGAACCGCTCATTTCTTTATTAGAAATACAATACTCAATATATTGTACTCTCATTAGTGGCTCCCAGCACACTCTAAACCACTCGAACAATTTTAACTTTACAACAGTTTTGACTTTGTTTATCTCATGTTCCACCACACATTAACAG
Organism: Neodrepanis coruscans; assembly: GCA_013400695.1. Classification (NCBI taxonomy): domain Eukaryota; kingdom Metazoa; phylum Chordata; class Aves; order Passeriformes; family Philepittidae; genus Neodrepanis; species Neodrepanis coruscans. Next base: position 49,157 of record VYZS01008572.1, on the reverse strand, counting down.
TTCTGCATTGAGCCTAGTAAAAACATCTCAGACACCTAAAAATTTAAAACCCTGCTTCCAAGAAGTCTAACAACAGTGAGCAAACAAAAATAAAAAGCATGGAAGAATTTTCAGAATTCCCAACTGTTTTGAAAACCCTTCAAAAAACAGGAAGGCTTTTGTTCCTAAATTCCCTACTCCTCAAAAATCTCTCCCCAGCGGTGTTTTTCTGCAGATGGGTTGTTGAATGCCATATCTGAAAGAAGCATTCACCAAGAAATGGGTTATTTTTTAAAAAAGTGAAAAATCTCACTGGTGAGGTTGGGTTCTGACTTAAGCAGTTTGTCAGACCACAGCACACAAATGCTGCCAAACCTGGCAGTGGCTTTCGATGGCCACAAGGCAGGATTTCTGCACTGGCATCCTTCTCCAAAGGGCTGGTTAGCAGTGACTTGTTCCACTTTCAGTACCTGCACTCAGGAACAAGACGAGACACGATGCAGCAGAAATACAGGCCTGGAGGGAAGGGTAGGAGTTGGGCGCCTGTTTGCGAGTGCAGAGAAGGAAACAGAAGTGGGGTTGTGCAAGACAGTGGAGGGGATAGGAAACACAAGATTCAGGTTGTCATTTGGCAGAAAAAAACATGCAGGTGGGTGGGTTTAAGCAAAGCAACAGATGAAAAACAGGGACATGGCTTCTCAGAGTCGTATCTCATGCCTGATAGAACCAGATCTTGCTGCAGTTGCAGCTGATACCCAAGAAAACCAACTCCACTGAGAAATACTGTCATTCTTCCGTGTAATTTATAACACATTATTTTGTAATTTGTAAAACATTCTTCACTGCCTGTGAAAACACCAAGTATCCAGGAGACTAAAAGCTGTTGTACCTCTGCATGCCTCATTTCTACCCCTAAAGTTCTCTTTGTTTCATCAGCAAAGTGTGTCAAATCTTACCAAAACCAGTTGTTCTTTCAGCTGCTCAACCACTCGTTTGTATGCTCCAGCCAAGGCAATAAAATAGAACATAATGAGGCTGCAAATAACAAACAAATATGACACATCAGCATCATTCAAAACAGAGTCAGTCACAAAAAGGCTGTTACAGGCTAAAGGAATACTTGGTTTGTGTGCCCAGATGACAAATTGTTGGAGAAAAGAAACATTTAGTAAAANTTTGGAAGAAAAAAAAAATTTAAAAAAAAAAATTAAAAAAAAAAAAAAAAAAAAAAAAAAATCAATACACTGCTGGGGTAGGTTGGCCATAGCTCTGCTCAAAAGCATCTGCTGAGTTATTTGTGCTGCCAGAAGGCAGGGCCTGTGCTAGGGAGTGCCAGGGGACAGAGAAGCATAACACAGATGTACAGGCTGCATTCTGATAGCTCTGTCTAGATTGCCAGTTCCTGCCCTGTTCTAAGTGTAAGAGAAGGGAGGGTTACTCCTCAGAAATTAAGTTTAATGAGGCTTCACTAAAGTAACTCTGCTCCCATGGGAATTTCTAACTATGGTAGGCAGCAACAGATCAATATAGCAGCTATTCCTTATAGCACATATCCCAGCGTAATCGGTGACTGATTATCCACAGTGTATTAAATGGTGAACAAGAACCAGAATGACAGAAATGTTTATATAGATCATGTATTTTCTAAGTAAGTAGCAGTAGGGTAGTTGTGACAAATCATCCTTCACCTCTTATACATAATAAAGTAAGAAAACCAAAAACAAACAAACAAAAAAAGTCCAAACAAACAAAAAAGACAACTTGAGATTTTCTATGTACATAACAGGTTCAATTCAGGAGAATACAGATGATGAAAGAGCAGGCTGCATGGAGTCTGAAATAAATTGCATGGTTTCTCAAGTGCAGAAGTTGCAGAAACAAGGTAGCAAGGATTTAAAATTTGCAAACAGTTAAACTGAAATGCAAAAATTCTATTTAAACATAAGGAAAAAACCTTTATACTGGAATACGTGCTCTACTTGGCTCTGTTTTGAATAGGAGGATTGGATTAGATGCTCTCTACAGGTGAATTCCAATCTTAAAAATTATGATTCCATGTTGAATTTCATCTTACAGAATAACTGTTTTGAGAGTTTTGTTTAATGTTGGTTTCATTTTTATAAAACCAATGTTTGTGGATAGGAATTTGTGATCACAGAGCCTACAATATTAACTTGCAGAGGATTCACTAGGACACTCAAGAGGAAATGTAATAAAGCTAATGAGTGCAAACATATGGGCTAAGACATAAGGGCTGAGGATTCATATGGGCTTTGATGCTTTTGACTGCAGATGAAAAATCTCATCTAATAGATGTTTGGTATTAGTTCAGTAAGGAAGGAAATGAAGCTGCATAAATAAATAAGGCCTCCACAGCACTCACCAAATGACCACAAAGATAGGCACTGCAAAGGCTTCTGATGCCATGCCAAAAAGGACTTTCTGCAGACCTGTTGGAAACTTAAGTATTGTAACTGGAACAACTTCCCACGAAGTGTTAAAATTCCTGAATGGCCCACATGCCTTGGAGGAGGGGATACTGTCAAAGAAGGAGAACAAAAAGATGTTACACCAAAATGAAAGATAAAGTAATCCAACACAAGCCCAGCACCATTTTGCTGATGGGGTAAAAGTGTCCTGTGTCTTCAAAACTGCAATTTTTGTTTATATAAAGTAAGCTAGAATTTGATGTATTACACACTATGTATTTTATTCCAATTAATCATTCCAAGGTTGTGTGTCTAGCATTATCAAACTGACACCCTTAGAACAAGTGTCAACTTCACAGAAGTTAAACTGTCACTTACCTTGCTATGCTGACTCCCACAGGAATAAAAGCCAAAACAAGCCCAATCAACAGCACTGCCAAGAATAAAAAGTTGGAACTTGATGCCCTGATAGGCTTAGCTGAAGGTTTACATGTGTGTTTCAAACTGATCTGAAAAGGGAAAGTGAGCAAGACTGTTACCAGTACATTTATAGACATACAGCCAAGTATACTTTCCCCACGAGCTGAATTCTGCATTCTCAAACATGCTACCAGCTACCACACAACCACCCTCCTCTGACACACATGGGCTGCAAAGGGTTAAGACAAGAAAGCCTTACATTTCAGTATAAACCAATGTCTCCTGTTTTGAGCAAGATTTTGATTTAGAGGCTCTTGTACATTTGCACAGAGCCAACTGACACAATCATTTTGGTGTATGATCCCCTGCCCTTAGTTGTTCTGCCACATACTCCCTGGATACATCCCCTCTTGTAAAAACTAAGGAACCAGTAAGAACTTGCTGCACAGGAGCTGTGCATCCAATCCAATCGAGCTTGGATTTCCCATTTTCCTTACAAATTTTTAGCAGTATTGCAAAATTTTTGCCCAAGTCCTAAGCTGTGCTGCTAATAAATGGATTACTGCAGGAAAGTGTTATAGTAGTTTTAGTACACAAAAAGATTTTAATAAAAAAGGACAAATAATTGGAAGAGGTAGTAATTGAAATGTGGCTTTGCTTGACTTTAAAGCAAAATTCTACCTTCTTTTAAAAGCACAAAACCAACAGAAAATGGAATACCATCACTTCATTCCAGTATGCTGAATCCACGGGTGTTTTTAGGGTTTTTTGTTGTTTTAGATCACCTGCATACCTAAATACCTATATTACAAAAACCACAGAGATGTGCTCAGTTTTCTTTGTTAACCATACACCTTCATTACCTTTTTAATGTAAAAGATGATGAAGTATTTTACAGTTGCTATTGCAGGGAGAAGTGGTGAAAAGAAGGTTCCAATCCAGCAAATAGTCTGCCCATAAATGATTTCAAGGACATTGTTAGAAATTGCAAATTCTGACAATCCATACCACTGAACGAGCTTCCAGGAGCAATGAGTAACTAACAACCTAAAACCAAAGAATATCATTAGTCCTAAATTGAAGTTAGAGTAGTTAGATGAATTCTAACATATGTGGAACACAGAGAATTTATTATTTAAGCATTAGACAACGTAGCAAAATGTCTGAAGAAAAAATATCTTCAATGTCACAAACTACATGGCCATCTAAATAACAAAGTGCTCAAACCACCAGAAATGTGTATATTTTAAAAATGGTAATCTGGTTAGAAATATGAAGAATTAATAACACAAAAAAAAGAAAATGTGTTTTATATGTGACTTGCAAAATATGCTCAAAAAGCAGAGGTACTCACTTTCTAGGAAAGTCCACAAACAGGGTCACAGCAAGAATTATAATAAAATCAAATATCATCAGTTTATACATTTCTTTCCCAACATCAGATTCCCAGCACTATAAAAACAAGTCAGGAAAAATAAGATTAGCAGTCTAAATAACAACTGAAAAATAAATCTGTCCATCACTAAAGCAAACATCTCAGTTAACACCATAAAGTTCATATTGTATCAATTCCCACTTCTAAAATATTTAAATGTTTCAGAGCTCCCGTGCCAAGCATTTAAGTTGTTTGTTTTGTTTTTTGTTTTGGTGATTGGTTATCTTTTTGTTCACAGTTTTTACTGGGTTTCAATTTGTGGGGTTTTTTTTGTGTGTGTGTTTTTGTTTTGTTTGTTGGTTTGGGGTTTTACTTCTGTTTTTGTTGTTGGTTTGTTCCTTGTGTTTTTTTCAGGAAAAGCCATTTGCCTTATTAGAGCAAAAGGCAGTAGCACAACTGTCTCCAAAATACAGCTACCTCAAACAATACTCAAGGTAGACAGAAAGTCTATACTAAATATAATTTGCCACTGGACTAGTTCTGAGTTTTAGACAAAAGATACACGTAACAACTGTACAGTGAGAATCAGCACCAGGTATAACACGAAAGGCAACCGCAGGACTGATACTGAATACCTCTAGACAAGCAACTCTCATGGAAAACAAACTCTGTTCACAAGTTCAGATGATTAAAGACCAAGATAAATCTGCTTACAGGATAGAGTTTGTAATTGTATCCACAGGGCTTACACTTCTCAGCAGTACAGTTGGAGATCTGACTCCACAGTGAGAGTAACAGAACAACAATATTGGCCAAACGCAGGAAGACACACCTGGAAGAAAGGCAAAACCAAATTCCAAACCTGCTAAAAAACAGCCATGCTAACACCTGGCTCACCTTGCACAGGCACCCAAGGCTCACACAGAGCTTTAACAAAACAGCCAACTAGATAATCAACACATTTCTCTCCTTAGTAATAAGTTAAATTGCTTTCCACCTTCCCAGCTTTAGGCTACAGTCCCTTGTTTATTTTCTCAATATTGTTCCTAGATCAGTTGTTTCAGTTCCAGAGCTTGATGCTGAAATTGTTTGCAATTCTTTCAAGTACAATTTGAGAGGCCAGGTGACAATTCTGTGTGCAGCATTTGCATCTCATGTAGCTTCAGGCCTTCTGGGGCACTTAGCCAAATCAGAAATACAAACGACAGGCTTGCAGAGGTCAGATGCTTCAATATAGATCTCACACTGAAGTGTATTTTACCCCAAAATTTTTAACTTCTGCCTTGAGCAGAGCTGTGCTTCAGTCACTGCTGTATGCACACATTTGTTCATTAAGGGAACTGCTGCACACAAAGCAGTGTGAATCCACAGCTCTGCAGAAACAAATTCTCTACTGACTATCCAAGTTGTTGAAGATGTCCAGACCCCACAGCTAAATGGGACTGAGAGAAAAACTTGGACACTGAGATGACTGCACTGCACTGTCATGGAAACAGATTGTTCCCAGATGTAGTTTCCAACTGAACATTAGCCAAACAATGCCTGCTTGGTTTCTGTCACCAACTTCTCTGCTTCTTGATATTTCAATATTTACAACACATATAACCTACCTACAAGTTGTTGAAACATCCAAGGCCACAATAAAAACATCTTTACCTCATGAGTGTCAGTATGATTTCAAAGGCTGGTAAATAATCTTCAAATTGGATCAGAAGTGTGAAGATCTGAGGACCAATGAAGTTTGCCAGTGTGATCACCATCGAAGGCAAATACTGCACTAAGAGATTAGCCTGAAAGTTTGTATTGCTAATGTCCTGCAGAAGAATAGATGAGAGAAAGGTAAAACTTAGAGAAACACACCTTCCTGACATTATGCTCTCTCCAGCTACCCACTAGCCTCTCTTGTCCAGGATTCAGGTAGCCTCTTTTACTCTCTGTTCATCCTCCATGTACCTTTGCACTGGGCAGTAAGAATCGGGTATAACATGAACAGAGAACTCACTCTGATTCTGAATACCCCTAGACAAGCAAGTTTCATGGAAAACAAATCCCTATTCTATATACTACAAGCCTGATCACTGCTCTCTATCTCTGAAGTTCACTGACACACCCTTGCTTTCTCCGGCTCCCTTGACCAGTAACATCCTCCACCTCCAAGCAGAGTTCTTCTGTGCTTCCCCAAAGCTGTTTGAAGAGGTTCATCTCACCAAGGTGTGTGTCTGACTGTGTTGCTAATGAGCACCAAGGCCACAAGATTTTACACCTATCCTGAAGTGCAGGCCCTTTTAAAGTTATTCTCACTGGTGCCCAGCAGCTCCCCTGACTTTCCTACCACTCTGAGAAGTTCCTCTACCTCCTCATTTAGGCAAGGTCAAGATGCTTACCCTTGTATATAAAGCTCACAGTAAGTGAAGCTGTTTTTCAAACTGTTCAGTGTTGTGGGGTTTTGTTCTCTGCCCTCACACAATACCTCTGACACAAACACTAAGTTAGTCCCCATTTCCTGCTTCTGTCTCTGCATGTCTGGCAGTTTACAGCAGTTAAGAGTTAGGTCCTCCACGAGTGTAACTTTCCCCATGCACAGACATTCCCATCACATCAACAACTAACACAGGGGAGAGAAAAAGTGGAGTTCTCATTCCTACCAGGTTAATTGAACAGAAGTCAATTACTGTTAAGAAACTGGCACAACTGGTGTCTGCTCTTGTTCTGCTTTTGAACTGCTCTTTTCCTCTGCTGTCCTGCCAAGGGTGAATAACCTCACCCAACCTGATTCTTTCCACTACTGATGCAAGAACCTTTGCTTTTGAAAACTGCTGTGTTTTCAATGCCTTCCTGTTTCCCCACACAGCAGTAACTCGAGCCACAATACAGATCACAATCTTTACTCTGCCTTCGATTGCAGGGCATTTTTGCAGTTGAGCAACGACCCAAATCACGTGAACCTGATTATGATGAAGTTTGTTTTAACAAGATCTCTTCTTTCAGCCAGTTCACTGCTCAGACCTACCAAGTCCCAGTGAGGAGAGCAGAGTTACAAGGGAAGACTAGTGAGGGCTGCTCTTCTTGACAGCTGCATTAGCTCCAAGGCACTCAACACCCAAGCCTCTGCAGCAAAGGGAGACACTACTGGGCTTTTTTCTTTTTTTTTTTTTTTTTGCACATGGTTCTTTATATTTCCTGCTCTCTCCTACTGAAAAAAAATTTAAGTCTGTACAAAGCATTTTCAGATCCCTTGCATAAAAGGTGCTATATTAAGATACTTGACTCTTTCACAGTAGTTCCTCTTGCTGTAATCACCAGCCTCAATTGAATCTGTCCTAATGTCATTTCTGATACTCACATTGGAGTTTTCCTGAGAGAAGACAGTTACTCTATAAATAGAGTAAAAACATCCTGATAAAATGGCAAGAACAATTATATTTATACATATTCTCAGAGTGTAGATGCGTAGCTTTTCTTTTATTGTCCTGTCATCTATTTTTTGCTTCAGTCTTTCTTCCTCCAAGTCCATCTACGAACAAAAGAAAAAAGAGATGTAGTTTTCTGGTGCAGCAAAACACTTAATTAACACTTGACACCACATCTTCTACCCCTAGCATGTACCCTGTTCTAGGAGGGCCACTCCACCACCTGCCCAAGCAGACAGAATTGAGAGTGCCTTTTCATTGACACAAACAGGTCCACATAAGAATGAGTGCTCAGCCTCCTCAGGCTGAGGGCCCTGCAGCCAAAGACAAGTGTCTCACACTGCCCTTATCTCCACTATATCTGTATTGTGTTTCCTTTACAACAGACAGTTTGCCTATCTGATCTCAGATGAGATCAGCTCACTTATATCATTACTTCTGCAGGTAAGTAACCAGTCCTCACCACTATGGCTCAAACTTCCTTCTTGTATTCTTTGTGAAGGAAAATTGGAGGATGGCACACAAAGAATGAAGTACAGTCTTGAGCAGCTTGTGATGAAAACCTCATATATTTCACCTCAGCTGGCATGAAAATACAGTATCACCTGTGAAGGCAATTTAACATAGGCAGACACACACACATTACCCAGGTATTTTCTGAGGACTTATTTCCACCAAACAGTAATATTAAGAGGCAAGTGCTTCTAAGGTGTGAGTTCTAGAGGCAAAAATGTGGTAAATAAAGGAGGCTCTGGTTACATAATGAAAAAAGATGGCTGTGAACTTCACTAGAGCAGAAAGCAACTCACTGTAATTTACGAAATCTGTAATTACTGCTTTGTGGTTTGAAGTGGGAGTGTCTTCTCAAAGGTAATTGTTTCACTAAACAAATCTCTGCTTCCAGTGTACAGAGAGCAAAAAGAAGGTACTTGTTTCACAAAAAAAAAACCACAAACTTTTCAGACTCTCTTGTCAGAGCTTTATGATTTGGGAAATCTATAGCTGCATCAGCATTTTGTATATGCATGTGTTCCAAAGACACCTAGTGAAAATCTTTCAGTATCTTCTTACTGCAACAACACTCTCAAACTGTATGAAGAGTACCATCTGAATTTTATTGCTCCATAAACTACTGCATTGCAGACTTAAACCCCAGAATATTCAAACTGATTCCTGACAGTACAAGGGTTTTGCCCACATCTGGGACAGCCTTTCCTGTTGGATTATGTAGAAACTAACACAGGAAGCAGGACTGGAGTGTGAGGAAGAAGCAGATAAGACATGCAGCCAACAGGTTGGCCTCAGTCCCCAGCGGATGGGGGAAGGGCCAACAACCTCGATTCCAACTACCTAGAAAGCACGAAAGAGGATGTGGACTGCCCTGCCCCCAGTGCAAAGTACTTCAATCCTTATTAACCTTATTCCATTACCTGCAAAATTACACATCTTCCTTTTTTAGCCATCTAAGCTAAGAAACCATAATCACAGCGAGATGAAAGTTACTCACCTGGAGCTCATATTGCAAGCTCCGATGTTTTAGCCGGGCTGCATTTGGGTCTGTAATGCAGAAGTCCCAGCCTGCAAAGACTTTGTTACAGTAACTCTGAAATTGATCTGCATCATGCACCAAGTTCTGCTTAAATCCTCCCACGGACCTAGAGAAAAATGCAACTTGATTTCACTCATGAAAAGACATATTTTATCCACAGAAAAAAACACACACAAGCAACTTGGCTGATCAAAGACTAAACAACCCTCTCTATGACCAAACTATCACATTTGCTTTACATCAGTGAGTCTCTTGGAGGCTTCCTGGGAGAGGTTCTGCAATATTTGAACCTGACTACAGATTACTGCTGCCTGCACTTACCCAGAGTCACACCTCTTCATCTCACCCAGCACTTCTCTGACACTACAAACAGCTGGCTCAGGAAACTGAGACGGCAAAAACAAAACCCACAACCAAAAACACCAAAAGAAAATCCTCCAACAACTACTGTATAGTTGAGGGCCTTTTATTTATAGGTATGTGTACATATGAAAAAACAATACTTTGGTTGTTTTATTTTTGCTGGCTCTGTTTTCCAAGAACAGACAAAGGCTACTGTGGCACTGCATCCTTAAGCAGAAGATTCTCCATTTCCATATAAAACAGTTCTAAGAATGCGTTATGTTCCCTTCAAGCAGGAATACAATGTAAACTGTGTAATAGGTAGCAGTAAATAAATTACACCAACATCTTTACCTTTTTATTATCCAGATGAGATTCAATGCAAGGTAGGCAAACGTAACCAGCAGGTATGCTAGGGGCAAGTTGTAACTCATGGTACTGTCTATTGTGTAATAGCCATAAAACAAACTTGTCAGTTCAAGGAATCCCTGAGAAAACATGAATTTGAGATAGAATTTGTAACAGCAGCAGGAACTGTCCCATTAAATCCAACCTGGCATTAAACAACCATTTTGTAAATTTAAAATTGGCCCCCAGTAAGCTAAAACAATCTGTAGCTTCTAAATACTGCCATCAACCCTACCAAACTAGTAGCACTTCTTGCTTAAAATCCCTCCCCTTTCCAGTCAAAGAGCTCTAAGACACAACACTGGGACCCTACACAGAGCACAATAGGCAGTGTGCTCCAGAATACAGTAAGGGTTTAGCAGCTGGAGGAGAGGCCAGGCTGCAGCACGTGGCCAGCCAGGCCTTGTGGTTGCTGAATAAGTCAGTTTCAAAACTCCTCTTCTTACAGATAAAGGCTAATTTATTCCAGTGATGCATATGCCTTAACATTTTTCAAAATTATCAGAGCTTCATTCAACAAGTAAAAAATTTTTACATTTCAAATGTTACACAAGACACATACATTTAATTAAAAAAGAATCTAATTACTTACAGTGCCACTGAGCACATCTTTGAGGTAAGTAAAGAAGTAAACAAGTCCCTTATTACCACTAGGTTCATAAATTGTGCAGTTATACTCTGTCAAAAGAAAGGCAGGAAGAGTTACTGAAATGGTAATGTCCACTGAACTGCAAGATGAAGTCAATTCAAACATGGGCACATTCTTAAAAAAAGGATTTCTTTGTTCTGGGAGGTGGAGGAGAAGCTGAAGGGGAATCTTAAAGTAGCTGTACATAGAGATGTTTACCTATGTTCTGTGGAGAAATTTTAGCAACAGTACTGTTGAATATTCCATATGTAGAAATGATGGTGGGAAGAGTAACGAAACCAAACATCAGGATAAAATTTATAAAATTTAGCAGGACCAGGAAACGCAGGAAGGAGAAGTAGGACTGGATGCCAGTACCGAATCTCCCTGGGAATAAAAAAAAATGTCAATAATTACGATAATAAAATCCTTGGAAACACAGAATGAGCAGATTATCATTTCAGTTACATTGAATTAACTGAAGAAACATTGCTAAAGCTAGTTTAAAGTACTGAAGACTTTTATCAATATAACTGAAATAGAAATTGGACTTTTTAATAATTTTCTTCAATATATTTCCTTCTACCACATCATGGATTTTACATTCAGCAAAAAAGGGAAGAAATTATATCTGAAACTACATTCACACGTAAAACTACCAACAACAGAAGCCACTTTAAAGAGGAGAAATCAACATCACACAAAAAATACCTTCAATTTTGTGAATATCATGTCGCCAGAGCACCAAGTAAGAAGACAATCCCTTGACTTCATTGAGTACTTTTTTCAATGATTTACTGCTAGTTCTTTTCCACTTTTTCCATCTAGATAAATGTTTTACTTCAGCCTGCTGGGAGTCCCTAAGAATCAAGAAATACAGTTACTGAGCACAAGAAATAATTTTTACTACATGTAACAAGGCCTATCACAATGGAGCCTCCTGCAGCCTTCACGGGAAAGCACAGTGCTGGAAGCTGGAGTAACATACACAGGGTGTCCCCATCTGATCCTGGTAATGGCAACATCAACTTAACTCTCTCACAAAGGCAAGTTCTATCACAAAAAACACTTGTGTGAAAAACAAAAAAAAACCCAAACAAAAAAACCCAAACAAAAACAAACAAACAAAAAAAAACAGAAAAAAAGAGAGAGAGCACACATCATAGAGATTTAAATATTTCGTTTGGATTTTATAATTCTTTTAGACCACATTTTAAATTATTCCATTTTAATAGCTTTTTGAAAAACCTTCTGCAAAGTACCAACACAATCAATTTGAGAAAGTATTTTTTGCCAACATGTCTGGGGGCTCACTGTTCTAATAACAAAGCATAAACAAAAACTGAAGTTTTGCCACTGTCTATATTTAACTACTTCTCATTTATGTATTTTCATACTATGTGCAAACATTTTCATTTTAAAAATTGCTGCATGGTCAGCAACAGCATCAAAGAATTCTGAGTGGCTCAGAGTTTGCATTTTATTGTTTCTTTTAAGAAATCTTAAAAATAGACAAAACTTGTCAGAAAGCTTTAAGATAGACCTGTATGAGCAAATGCTGTTCCAGCCTCTGATGCCACCGAAGAAGTTAAGTACCCATGGAGGACAAAGGTTTCAGTTTTAAAAGACTTTGTACACAACCCTGCTCTTGTGCTTAAGTGATGCAGGGCCACACCACTGTCCTGCATGCAGTTGCCAGTTTCCTTATCCTTCTCAGCTGAAAATAAAATTAGCATTCTGGCAGGAAGCCAAATTAAACCTATGCACAACAATTAAACAGGCAGTAGATAACCTCAGCTTTAAGTGCAAATACAGCTCCTCTTAAAATATTTCATTTTATGGAAACTACAGGCTGCAGCATGTAGTACTTTAAACAGACGCTCCGGAGAACTGTCTGGCCCGTGTTCGGTTTGCATTTTAAACAGAGGCGTGGGCTGCATATTCATCTGAGTTACAGACGTTGAGTGTTCAGCTTTCAGGACGTTTATACCAAGCACTTTGTGTTGGCAGCTGCTGCACAACATGCAGAGCACTGATCTGTAGAAATGCCAAGAAGCCCCACCAGAATCTCTCAGCACTAACATGTGTAAACAAGTTTGGGACATTGCAACTCCACTCCTCCGTCCAGTTCCTTTTTCTTGAAGAACTGAACTATAGAAACACAAATTCAAATAAAAATTCAAGGTATCAAGCACTTTCCTTCACCATGACCTAGATCTTGTGTACACACTACAGGGTTAAACATAACTCCAGGGTCAGGCTGTTTCCCATTGCTTTTGCAATAGAGTAACTCTTGTTCTCTCTGGAGTACCAGACATAAATTGTATTTTCACGTCTCTCCTCGTTCATAACCAGAACTACAAGGTACCTGATTTAAAGGTGCAGCTGTTCCCTGACAATAAGAAACCGCATCCTGTATCCTCTATCCTCAAAGCAGCTTCCAGCCCACCAGCGAGACATGAGTCAACAAGCAGAGAAACTCAGGAGGGGCAAAGCAATCTCTTTGCAATCCCTCCTTCTGGGGGGTTACCACCAGGGGGGCAGGAACTGCTCACAGCGCACAGGAAAGAGTAATTTAACAAAGAACATGGGGGGGAAAAAAAAAAAAGGGTCGTGGGAAGCTTTCTTCAAACGGTACTGAGCCACAGCAGAAAAAGCGCAGTGCATTTTGTAAGAACAGCTGAGCAGACTAACTCAAGACCAGCAGCACTCACATAGCAGTAGATAACATGCAGTGACCCTTGAAAACAGAAACCCCCTGAAACAAACAAAAGAAAAGAGACAAAGAAAAAACGCGTGAAGATTAACCTTAATCTCCTCCTCTTCTCGGCGATGCTCAGCGGCCATTCCCTGGCAGGGCGCGCAGCCAGCTCCTCTCGCTCCGAGGGCCATTCCCAGCCCGCGGCCGTGCGGGTCCCGGCGGGTCCCTGCGGGGCCGCCCATCGCTCCTCGGTACCCCCGCGCCGCCTCCGCGCCGACTGGAAACTGGGCAGCTCCTGCAGGAAATCCACAGGTGCGGCGGCGCGCGGCTCCTCGGGAAGGCAGAGCCCTGCGGGGCAGAGACACAGCGGGGGCTGCGGGGCGCGGTACCGGGGACTCCACGGCACCCCGGACCCCGCGGCGCTCGGAGGAGCGAGGCGGCGGCAGCGCCGCTCCCGTCCCGCCGCTCCATCCATCTCCCCGCCACCTGCGGCGGGTGCCCCCGGCCCTCCTGCCCCGCGCCCTCACCGCCGCTGTCCCACTGCCATCCCGGGGGCCCCGGGGTGCTCATGGTGTGCGGGGGGAGCCGGAGCCCCGCGCCGGCCCTGCCGTTTCCGGGCGCTGCGGAGCCTTGTGGGGCGGTGGCTGCCCACGGGGCCGCCCTTCCCCGCGCCCCCGCCCGCGGCAGGCGGCGGAGTGTTTTGGGGCATCGATCTTTCTGTTCCTCTTACCCGGGGCTTGTTTTAAAACTACCGGGAAGTTACACCTCAGGGCATACATAAACACGTGTGCGGGATCCAGCAGCAGCTCACCTTCTCCGTTAGAACTGAGGCGAGGCTCACGCACCCCTTGTGCGGGGCTGTGCGTGTTCTGACTGCTGGCCATCTCTCTCCGACGTTTGGCTTGGAAATAGGCTTTGTTTCAGTGTCTTCTCTTGCTATTAAACGCCCGTGCTTGTGTTGGGTGCTATAAAAACTTACAAAATCTCATACTCGACCAACTCGCGTTGGGTCATGAGCCCAAACCTCCCAACTCTGAGTGACTGGATCCAGTGGCACGGGCTGCAGTGGAAACCACACAGCTTTACACAGCGACAACTCAGTACGAACTAAAGGATGCAAATTCAGTAGATTCCGGATCTCTTTTTCTACCTGAGAGTGAGGGTGCGGTTTGTGTTAACTTGTAGTAACCATCTCAAGAGAGTCTTATTTCTAGGAATAATTCTTGCCTTTTCTATAAAAATAACAGCAAGTGTAACAAAGAAGAAAACTGAACCGCCAATAGTTTCAACAGCATTACATGGTGGGGAAAAAAAGATAATGTCTAGCTTTTCTTATTGTATTCTACTGGTAGTGAAACCGATAAACAGATTTTTCTGAAGATTCCTCATCCACTTTCTGCCGTAGTTTTAAAAGTAAGTTATTACTAGGTTTCAGAATGCTGAATCAGACTTAAATGAGCATGTTCCTTCTGTGTGTCATCAGCTCAGGTATGGGATTTTTAAATCATTTTATTAGCAATAAAAAGCTATGTGAGTAATCTGCCTTCGTAATAAAACCATAAAATGTTATTGATGGAAATGTAAGTTCTCAATTTAGATGTACACGTTTATAATCCATGTTACTGGTAGAGGTGAAAAATACATCTGAAGGGGAATTGTTGTGAAGCATAAGACATGGAATTAAAACATAGCAACTTCCTTGTTGCATTGAATGACTAAAAAAACAAACAAGGAAAACCACTTGGTTGGTGTTCTTGCCTTCATGCTGGTAGGTTGGTCTTGACAATTGGACTTGATGATCTCAAAGGTTTCTTCCAACCTTGATGACTCTATGATTCTATAACTAATATTTGTTTTTAAATATTTTTGATGAGAACAAGCCATAACTTGCCCTCATCCTTCAATAAGTCACTCTGGAGACCTATTGGTTTTTTCCCTTCTCCTTTTCATAGATCTCCAGGATTTTTTTTTATAGCAAAGGCTGATGCTGTGACATTTGTCTTCAGGATTGGAGTGTTTCTAATGGAGCTGAAACCTCAGTGAAGCCCATTTTTACCGGTGATTTTGGTGCCTTGGTTGAACACCGTATTTCATGGGTTTCATTTTAACAACTCCCAACTGATCATTCCAGAAAACTCAGGGGATGGAAATTGAACCACCTCAGCAGCAATCCAAAAAATCATCTGGTGTTGTTCAGATTTGTGCTGAGTGTGTGATTCATATGCTGGATACAAATGTGCCTTGTACCACTGGAGCCACTGTTATGGGTCCCTTGAAGCCAACGAAGCATGGGCCATCTTCGTGTGGCTGTGAGACACAGCAGGGCCGGTTCTGCCCTAAATGGGAATATTTATGGGGCAAGGTCACCTAGAGGTGACATCTGGAGTGGCAGTTTGGCTTTTTATTTATCTTTCTTTTCTTACCACTAAGAATACAAAGAACAAAGGTGAATAATAAATTTGCTGCTTAATTAGACTCTTTCTGAAACTCTGTGTTCTAGAAGAGTACTGGGTTAATGACCCCATAAGCAAAAATTTAAATAAAGATTGGAGGAATTGAAACAAGATGGACTTCCTCAGGAATTTTGTACGATTATTCTCTAATATATCTTTCTTTATTTTCTTTCCAGTTGAGAAAGCTTTTAAGACGCTTGAAAATGTTTCAATGAATTTTATGGATCACAGCAATCCCAGGCAGAAAAACAGGAAGACAGCCATGCTGAGAAGAGAACGGATGATTCTGCCAGAGCCTGACAGTCATACAGGGATTGTGTAAATTCCTCTTATTTATTATTTGTCCAATGTACCTTATTCACAAAAAGCAGCGGCTCTCACTCTGTGCTGAGCATGGAAGCCAGTGCTTCCATACTGTTTTCCAGGATGCTTGAGATTCATCTGTCACATTTAGTAACACCACCCACTTCCAGGACACTTTTTCTTTCATGTGGTTCCTCTTCCTAATGCCACAGATCAAAAATGTTTCTAAATGTTCAGGAAAGTTCTGAGTGACTGTTTTAATTTTGGGGGGATCTCATGTTCAACTACCCTGATGCCTTGGGCTATGCAGCAGGCAGGCAGCTCTGGATCAGTGGAGGAGATCTGCAGACAGGTCCTCTGCAGTCATGCCAGGAATGTTGCTTTGGGCAAAATGTAATCTTAAAGTAGTACTAGAAAACTTCACTTAAGTGTATATAGAATGTTTCTGGTACAGGATAAACACGTTTTACTCAGTTTAGGAGCTGGAAAAGCACTAGCCATTTGATAAAAGTGATCATCAGTCATTACACCAGCACAGGTTCTGAACTGATTTATTACCAGTTCACCACTGGCTTTAATCCAAAGGTTGACAAGGGTATTTTTCATATTTGTTTTCTAATCTTGCTGGTGAGAGAAGTTACTTAGGAATAAAGTTACTTAAGAATAATTGCTAGAAGTATTAAGATGTGTGGTTTTCTGGGGAGATAATATATCAAAATGTCGTAATAAGCTATATCAACACAAAAGCAGCTGGGGGGTCTATAATTCTGTACAGAGCTGGCAAAAATGAAAAAAAGTTACAGGTCTGGGACAGCAGAGCCAGTCTTGCCCATACCCTCTTTCCCTCTTCATCTGTGTCCATCCCACTGGGGGCTGTTTGGCCCCCCATCCAGTTTAAGGATGCTGCTCTTCCCAGAGGACAGCATTAGCTGTCATTGAGAATGACCCTGGACATAGCCTGGCACTATTGTGTGGTGGGTGTGCTGGGTTATGTCTAGTCCAGCTGCAATGGAATGAATGAAGGTGATGGAGACATCCCTGAGCAGCTTTAGGACAGAAATTCCTGCAAAAGGCAGCACCCCAGCATTTTGTTGACTTCTCTGTATTGCACCCTTCCTGATGCTCGACTGTAGCTTTATCCAATCCATAGTTTTTTCATCTGTGTGAAACGAGAAGAAGAATGGAAAGGAGAAAAAGGAAAAATCAGTATCTCTGTGTCATGCTAAAGAAGTTCTTTCTGATCTGTGCAGAGTACAGGAAGGACTGGTATTCAATTCCCCCGTCCAGGAACTACTGATTACTCTCTGTACTACCGTGAACTATTTTTTTTACCCTTAGACGAGCCTTCCTTTAGTGCAAGTAAAAATACATGAGGTCAAGATCGTTCTTTATCTCTTCTCTACAAATGATTATTTCAGGGATAAAGGTTACACATCCTGTGTCTGAAAGCCGTTTCTCTCTGTCCTATTGTTGCGATCCCGCGCCCAAAGAAACCGAGTCTAAATTTATGGGGGAAGGAAACATCTTGGACCTCACACAGAAATACAGCAGCGCGTTCCACGGCAGGTGACAACAAAGAACTTCGTGTGGTTGTCTTTCCGTCTTTCTCCGAGGTGCACGAGCTCAGCTCCCCCTTTCCGGTGGTGCAGTTCCGTGCACGGCCCGTTCAGGGGGAAGGGAAGGGAAGGGAAGCGAAGAGAACCCGGCGGCTCCCTCGGCATCGGGCCAGAGGCGGGACCGGGAGGAGCCGGGAGCGGGAGCGGTGCCGGTTCCCGGGGCACCTGGAACGGGCGGGCCGGGGCCAGGCAGCCTCTCCCGGCAGCAGGTAAGCGGCCGGGACGGGCGGCTTCGGGGCTCTGCCGTCCAGGAGCGGCCGGGAAGGGCCGGGGGGGCGGCAGGGTCCGAGCTGGGTCTGCTCCACGGGGGGCTGGAGGGCGGTGTCTCTGTGCACCTGTGCTGGAGGAGCCACCCGGACACCGGACAGATGGCCGCCGTTTAGCAGGTGGCCGCTGCTATTTGAGAGAGACGGAATTCTTAGAGTTGAACTGCGAACATCTTTGGGGTGTACTCGGCTTGTGTTCTCTGAAAGATAAACAGCCCCACAGCTGGGCGCCCAGCCCTGGGTGGCAGCCCTGCTGAACGGCACCTCACAGCTTTAACCCCCCCTTTAGTCACAGACCAGCGTCCTGTGCCTTCAGCTGGAAGGGCTGGTCCCATGGGAAATTAGCAGCCACATGCTTCCCTGATGTATTTAGCCAGTGTGCCACGCTTCAGCCTTGCTGGGACCTCCAAACTGCGGCGTGATATCTGTGTTCGCTTTGGTGTAGGTCGTGTGTTGGTGTCTGCTAACTAGGCAATGGATGTGGCACTGTATTTTCCAAGCAGCAGGTTGTGAGGTTTTTATGTTACAATACATAACAGGCATTTGTATTAAATGCGTGGGAAAAATCTCAGGTTTAAGTGTTCATGTTCTTTGTGGTCAATAATTGTCACTTCCTCAAAACACGCAGACTTACTCTTTAACTTAGAAAGACTGAAATGTTTCTGTGCAGAAACAAAAAAACCAGATCTTCACATCCAAGTTTTTATTGTTAAGTCACTCTCCCTTAGTAATGCTCTGTCAGTTAAGAGCATTACTGAGCCTGCAACCAGTGGTATTGCTCGGGAGCTGTGTGATTTCTGCTTCCACTGACCTCCTGTCACCACGATCTTCGCTGCCAGCCCTGGGACCTGCAGCAGCCTGATCCTGCTCCGTGTGGCAGAAGCAGCCAGTCAGTAGATCTAGAACCACGTTCAAGGTGTGATAATTCAGGTGTGGGTGAGTTTGAGTCCTTGCCCGTGTGACACAGCTCCGGCACAGGATAAGGATAGCACTGGGCTGCTCGTGCTGAGCAGTGTAGTTGAAATGGCACCTGTTCTGGGCTGGTACGTCAGTACTCCACCCAAAACAATTGATTTCAGGGTTTTTTTGATTTTTTTTAGCTGGGGTTTAAATCTCTTGGTTGTTTTTTTTTGTTGTTTGTTTGTTTTGTTTTGTGTTTTTTTGGTTGGTTGGTTGTTTTTTCTCCCAAAGAGAATTTTACTCTTGCCATGAAAGTGGTAAGGTGCTGAGGTGGTGTGGTATGGCTGTATGGGCAGAGAGAACAGGAACTAGAACTTTACAGAGTTGTCTGTCTTCACATTTTTGTGGCAAAGCCTCTAAATGTGACTTGTATAGTCCATAGGTTTTGTATGTTCATTGCAGAATAGAACCCCAACATACTAATGTACTAGATTGCATTTTAATGAAGCTGCATTTTGTCTGAAAAAAAACGTACTCAGTTTATGTGAAGTAATTTGTCCAACAATTTGAAATCCTTATATCCTGCATATAAGGATTTTGAAGTGTGGAGAAACCTATGACAAAACCGGTTCTCTTTTCTTTTCTTTCAACTGGATTTCCCCAGCCATTTTCTATCTCTTAGTTTATTTGTCAGAATATTATGAATACCTTTTGTTTACCCTCAAGATCCTTTTAAGTGCTGTTTACGCAAATAGTAATGAGGTAACAATACCCTTAGCAGGAAGTTAAGCCAGAAATTACAAACATAACAATGCTCTTTTTTAGTCCAACATAATCGTGTATGTTTAAAACACTGTTTATTATCTAAAATGATCATATATGTAGTCTTCATAAGCTTTTCCAATTGAACTTGTGAATGAGACTCCTGTAACTGATACCACTCATTAAAATACAATTTGAAGGTTGCATTTAAACTGGATAGGTATCCATTGCAAGTGCAGAATAAACACAGCTTTCTTTTAAGGCTAAACTCCAGAACTGTTCTAGTAAACAGTCTCTCATACCTCTGACAGACCTAGTGTGGTAGACTGCCTTTCCACTGAAAGCAGAAAATTAATTCCAACAAGGTACTCAAAAACAGCTTTTTTTTTTTTTTTCTCCAGAAGCCTTATTTGAGCAACCACAGGTGATAGAAGGGATTTAATTTGCAGACAAAGTGAACAGGATGAAAATATTGTAGCCTTACTCTGTTGGGGGTGGGGGGAATTGCAAGAGGAATGTTACATGGGAAGGACAAGGCAAACAAGTGAGTAGGTGCAAAAAAAAATTGATAAAGAGCAAATAGGGAGCATAGCTCATGATGCTGAAGCAGTAGCTGGAGCACTGGAAGCAGTGAGGTGAGGGAAGAGATAGTCTGACAGTAGGATGTTCCCTGTGTCAGACAGACACTCTCCTGCCTCCTTTGCCTACCTGGATGCTCTCTGTGCCACACTCTCACCAAGAAGAGCTGGGGGGACAGGGAGAGTGGGATCTGAATTCTGGTAGGTAGCATTGCACTGTAGTACATTCAAGCTCAAGATGCAATAAGCTGTTAGGAGAGACAGCTGCATTTCTACTGTAAGGAGAATGCTTCACTCCCTGATCTGATTATCTCTCCTTTCCCTATGCAGCAGGAAGCAAATGAGTCTTCAGTGCTACTGCATGTCATCTGTCACTGGGAAAATCTCTCGTAGCAGAGGCACAATTTAGATTGCTGAAATTGATTAAAGGTCTCAAATAGCAGAGCTGATGTTGGTTCCTGTAACTGACTGTGCTGACATCAATAAAAACACAGTGGGAGGCCTGTAAGAGGTGGTGTTTGTCATGCAGGTTGGGTACTTCGGCAAGGTGCAGTAAAGGTAAGTGGCTTTCACTTCCGTGTGTGGTTCGCTCTGGTTTTATTGCTGATAAATCAATTCAAGATGAGGTTTTTGAGTGTAGTGTTTGATTAGTGTCAATTCACAGGCCCTTCAAAGCCATCTGAGAGGCTTCCCTGGTTTGTTGCAGCAGTGCTGGAACTGTTGGGATTGAGAGAGTGGGAGAGCAAGTGGTTGCTACTGGAACCTGGTTGGTGACGCAGCATGTAAAAACTCTGACTTGTCTCTCAAACTGACTTCTGGTTTCCAGAAATTGGTCTGTCCAGTCGTGCCCTACAAAACTAAAATATCTTTATTGAAATAGAGCACATTCAGCCTTCTGAATCAGTTCTTCTGTGAGTTCTATTCCCTTCATTTAATATACTATCTACGATGTAGTCCTGGAATTTATTGCTTCTGTTCTTCTTCATGGTGTGAGTAAGTAGGATTTGTCTTATGTAATCCTTTTTACTGAGGGATTACAGGTAAAGAACTTGAAGATCTAAGTGGCTTTCCTGAAACTTGTTGTCAGGGCAAAGTGCTAGTTTGCCAAGACATTCATGTTTGTTTGATTACATTTTAAATGAGGATTAGTGTCTATAGCAGAGAACTACCTGTACAGGAAGGGTTGAAACTCACCTGGAATATTTTATCAAGGCTATTGGTTTGTGACGTGAAGGCAGTTATTTTTCTGGGAAATGATCCAGAGTCTGCACTGCTTGAAGTTTCCTGTTCTGTATCATTACAGTGTGTGTTAAATGATTCAAGCAAAAAGCACCCACTCTCCCCCTTATTCTCTAACTTATCTACATGTTAATGATTATTAAACCCACTGGTCTTAAACCCTTCTTCTTACCCAGAGGAGTAACACAAGATTTGTCTAATTTCTTATTGAAATTAAAAAGGATAATCCACAAATGGACAACACTCTGCAAAGGGAAGATTTGTCAAGACCCTGCTTTCTCTCTTTCACAAATGACCTCTGTTCTCCAGCTATTTCTCTTTTTTTTTTTCCTTCTCAAAAATAACTTTTTAAAAGGAAAACTAAAACTAAATGTCATAGCTTTTCCTGGAGGTATGGTTTACTGCATCCCATCACAGGTAAAAAAAAAAGAAAGATTTGTGAGTGGAGAGAAACCTGAGTGGTTTCAGATGCTGGGTTCAGTGTTAGACTGTACATGTCCCTGTGGATTTTTATGGTAATTGTGGCATCCAGTGCATCTTAAGACTCAAAGGCAATAAAGTGGATAAA
>VYZS01008571.1:8738-21243 GCA_013400695.1 Neodrepanis coruscans | reverse complement strand
CTTCAACCTACAACAGGTTGGTACACCCTTTTTCCCACTAACCCATGTCCTAGATACACTCGTTATCTGCTACAGCTTGGATTGATCTTTCCTGTCTAGCAACAACAGAATATTGCTAATGGTTTTGGTTAAGGTCTCACATGGTATACTGGTATTCATGTTTTTCTGTTCCATTCGCTTACTATATACCCTACAGCTGTACCTGTTCTTTTCTGGGTTGCAAATTGTTAATAGTCCTAGACATCTACTGACAATTATCACTACACAAAGTTCTGTTTTAATTTCTTTTTTTTCCACTTCTTAATTCTTCCATATTCTTAAAAATCCACTAAACTGTTAAAAATTTAGATTATTAGACTTTGTTATTGGAAGCCTTTCAATAAATTAGACAAATTCAAATACCAGAAGCTTTATGGATTTTTCAACCTTTTTTTTCAGTTTGTTTTTAACAATTTTAATTTTTTTAAAACCTCATGCAGTGCTACTTGAAATGGTTAAATAGTGACAAATATGATGAGTGTGTAGAATATAATGGGGATCAGCAATATCTGAATGCCTGAATTGGTGTAGTACATTAAAAAACTGAATCAAAGTGACTTGTCTGGGGTTAATCTCTGAGATTCCACAGAATATGGATATTTATTAGACAAAAATAAGTTGTAAAATACAATTTTTTTACATGCTGTTGGCTGAGGAAGAGTTAAAATAGTTCATGGACTTGTGAATTTTATGTCAGGTAAAATATATATTCAGCAGTATTCTAGCCTGCTAATTTGGCTTTGCAAAATTCCTGTGACACACATGTCAGACTTAAAAACTTCACAAACATCCAGAGAGATCACAGAGATGTCAACCTATTGTGTGAATTGCAACAAGGGAACATTTGAATTCTATATAAGCAACTCTTGTATCATCTCTGATGTGTAGCAGACACCACATTTGATTTACTACCATTTTTATTAAAATAAAAATAACATTTTGATAAGTATCACATCAGACTAGGTATTATTCCAGACATATTTTATTTCTTAGTCTTTGCTGCCTCTTCAAATTTTGGTAAAAAATAGGAGGATATAACAGACTGTAAAGAAGAAGTTACACAGGGTTTGTGATGAGTGAGAAGTCTGCCCCAGTTATTAGTGCTACCTAGACATGCAAAAATGGTAGGAATAATCTCATATCCAGGAAGGTTTTGTCAAAGCTCTTATGGTAAAAGGTTAGAAGTAAATTTTTCTTCCACTCCTTTAGGCTTGATTTATCCAGCAGATTGTTACTATTGAAACTTTATGCTGGGTTTTTGAACTTTGAAATAATTTCTTATAGTGAAAAGTTCCAATGCACAATGACATTGAGCATTATTGAGCAACACTGAACTTCATACCAAGTGCCTAGCAGTGCCTGGTAGAAGACCGACAGAAATCAAGAAGAAGTGAGTGATGCAGAAGTCTGTGTTGCGCTTCGTTTTGTTCACACATGAGGAATACTCATGCCATAGCCATCCTCCTCATCTGTAGAGTTGCCCAACTTTCTCTACAGGCTATTTAGGACATGCAGGCTGCTACTTTTATAAAGTTGACTTATATAAGGTTGACTCTGGCTGGATGCCAGGAGCCAATAAAGCCATTGTATCACTCCTCTGCAGTTGGGCAGGGGAGAGAAAATAAGTCTTGTGGGTCGAGAGAAGAACAGTGAAAGATCACTCAGCAATTACTATCACAGGCAAAACAGACTCAACTTGGGGACATTAATTTATTTTATTACCAGTCAAATCAGAGCAGAGTAACAAGAAATAAAAACTAAATCTTAATACACTTTTTCCCACTGTTTCCTTCTTTCTGGTCTTAACTTTACTCCTGAATTCCTTGCCTCCTCTGGTGGTACAGGTAGATGGGGAAGGGAGGCTGCAGTCAGTTCATCACATATAATCTCGTTTATTCCTGAAGGGGAGGACTCCTCTTCTCCTGCTCCAGCATGGGTTCCCTCCCACAGGAGACAGTCCTCGATGGACTACTCCAACAGGAGTACCTCCCATGGGCTGCAGTTCTTTACAATCTGGCCCAGCATGGTTTCCTTTCAAAGTGGTGCAGTCCTTCAGGAACAGACTGCTCCAGTGTGGGTCCCCCATGGGTCACAAGTCCTGCCAGCAAACCTGCTCCAGCATGGGGTCCTCTCTCCACAGGGCCCCACAGATCCTGCCAGGAGCCTCCTGAGCCTCCAGCACTGGCTTCTATGGGGTCATAGTCTCCTTTGGGTGCATCCCCCTACTCATTACTCGTCTGTTTTAGATTGGCAATAAATTATACTAATTTTCCCAAACTGAGTCTGTTTTGCCCATGATAGTAATTGGTGAGTGGTCTTTTCCTGTTCTTATCTCTACCTAAGAGCCTTTTGTTTTATTTTCTCTCCTCTGTCCAGCTGAGGAGGGGAGCAATAGAGTAGCTTTAGTGGACACCTGGGGTCCAGTCAGGGTCAACCCACCACACCGATATAGATACAGTGTGCACTGTTTCAGCATTCACACTTCAGAAAGGGCACAGATAAACTAAAAATAGCTTGAAGAACTGTGAAGACAACACTGGGTTAAAACCCAATAAATTAAAATTTGATCCCTAAAAGCTGCATATATTTAACATATTTAAAAATAAAGTTTAGGGAAAGTTAAATGATTTTTTTGGAAAATAATCCCGTTGGTACATATTGCTGACAGCAGATGGGGATTTTTAACAGACCTGTGCCAGGAAACTGAAGTGAGCAAAGTGCAATCAGGTAGTAATGGTTAGCATTTTAATCCTAAAAAGTGTTTACAGAAATGTATTATAAATTATTTGCAGTCTGAAGTATTTAAATTAATCACTTTTCTTTTTGTGACAGGAATGGTACTGCTCACATAAAAAAAAAAAATCCAAGTGTCCTCCACCATGCTCTGGCTATTTCCAACCACGTGGAAGATATGTGTACTCAGCAGATGGAGGCTGCTCACATATCTCATCTTATGCATCTGATGTATTGCTGAAAAAAAAATATTCCTCCACTGTTTAGCAGGCTAGAGGACTCTGTTCATGTATCTAATTCTATTCATTGCATTCAATTTCTATGTGGTTTTGATAGAAGAGGAACCATGTGACATAAGAGGAACCCTCTCAATCTGTTAAAAGAAGGCAATTGTCAGGGAAGTGTGAGATGCTCTGGGCCCTTCCCTACATCTCAGGGACCTCAGGGAGGCTGGAAACAGGAATCAATCACTGGGTAGAAAAATCTGGTAAACTAGAGTAGGTCCATGTTGATCACCCTTTCTCCAGAACATTTGACTAAACTCAAGAATTAATGTAGATTTTTGTATGGTGGAGGGATTAGACTGCTATAATGGCCTTGATCTGAATTGTCTGTAAAATGTGCAAAATACAAAGTATATATCTGAAGATGTTTTTAAAAAAGTGAAAGGCATATGACTGACTTTTTTTTCAGTGTAATAAGAGAAATAAAAGTACTGAGTTAATTTTTAAGATGGATTTAAACACAGAAGCATAACAATTTCTACACTAGATCACACCTTGAAATTTTAGTCTATTTAATTTAGTGTTTAGCTTTAACACTGGAGTGGTCAGTAACAGGTATGTCGAAGAGCAGACCATCTGTGGAATGATATAAAAGGAATTTCCTAGCTCATATCAATAAGTCATTTGAAATGTGATGGGTGAGTTTTTGGGTTTTGTTTTAAATTTAATATAACTGCCAGTCTGCTGTCTATTTGATATGGCTGTTTAGAAGAGGCTGAATTATGTTCCTGCACCTAGTCTGGAGTCTCTTCTAGGTTATTTATTAGCCAAAGCACATTATCTTAAACTGATTATTTTGTGCTGCTGTCTGCTAAAGTAACTTTGTACAGTTTATTATATTAATATGTGTTAGACTGGTTGCTGGTTTTGCCTTAATTTAAGCGCTGCCAAAGTAATTTGGGGGGAATATTTTAAGAACGTATAATCTTAGAAAAGATGTTAAAATTTAATCTATGTTTCCTTTTTGGCTTGATGATTCCTATTGGCAATGGACTCCACCATGTTATGTATTGGGGAAGAAAACATATTTCTAAACTGCTTGAATCTTGCTCTTTGGTTTTGCTAAAAGTCCACTATAAGATGTGAAAGGACACAGAATATTTGTGTATACCTTTGTATTTATTATTTTGACTCCTACCGATCCTAAAATGACTTTTTTTTTCATAACTCTTGTCAATAATTTTTATGTTTCTTTGAATATATGTGTTAAGTCTGTTGTTTGAAACAAAACCAGGTTTTAACCTTGCCGATAACTACCTAAAAGGTAGTGTCTAGTCCAAGACAGTAATTTAGGATCTCTCAATAGGAAGACTGAAATCCAGGGAGAATCTCGCTGCACTGTAAGACGAGTGTTTGAAATAAATCAGAGAATTCCCATCCTCAAAATCTGTCTGTCTGTCTTTTAATTACAGAGGGATGTGTAATTTCCATTATGAGACTGCACATTGACATTTTGGACAGCTAAAGTTAGGTGAGATCAATCCTACACACATGACCCTACCTGAATCACTATTATGGATTTTTATATCACCTAATCTTTTCAGTATCACATTCCATACCATTCTGTAAAATAACCATAAAATTCTCTTGGGTTTTGGTTTTTTTCCTCACCCCATCCCTCCCCATCCCCCCGTCCCTCAACTATTGCATAGAGTCATAGAATGATTTAGATTAGATGATATGTCTAGAGATAATCTAGCATAACATTCTACTCGAAGCAGACCCAACTTAGGTCAGGTTGCTTGGAGCCTGTCTCAGTTGAATGCTGAGTATCTCCAAGGATGGAGATATCGGCCGCTCTAGAAGCCCCATCCAGTGTTTGACCACTCTCATTATGAAGATTTTTTTGTTATAACTATTTTATATTTCCCTTGCTGTTATTAATGTCTCTTATGCCTCATTCTTCCACTGTGCACCACTGAGAAGAGTCTGGCTTGACTTCTCTATATCGTTTCATTAGGTAGTTGTAAACAGCAATAATGTTTTCTCTTAGCCTTCCTAAGACTGAAAAATCCCAGTTCCCTCAGCCTCTTCTTGAACGTCCCTCCTTCTCTAGCCCTTTAATCGCCTTCATAGCCCTCTATTGGACTTCCTCCAGTTTTTTGATGTTGCTTACACAGAGGAGTCCAGAGTGGGACGCAGCACTTGAGATTAGCTTCCCCTCTTGAACCAAAGGGAATAAACACTTCCCTCGACCTGCTGGCTGTGCTTTAACTAATGCAGCCCCATATGAGCTTGGCTTTCCAAACTGCAAGAGGTTTGCTGTAAGCAAAGCATCCCTAAAGCTGAATGATATGAAGCCTGGGTCCTTTTCAGGAAGGATGCAATTACTGCAGAACTCATTTGATATAATTCCAGTTGTGTCTTCCAGTGTGAATCACTTGATGTGAATTAACATGAAATGCTAAGTGTCATTGTCACTGGAAATGGGATAATTTCATCCATCAAAATGTTAGGTGCTGTGTCTGAGCTCAACATCTGTGCTTGCTCTATGGGCAATGGAGAGAAATCTGCAGGGACTGATTCTTCTCATCTATTTTAGACCCATACTTTATGAGGAAATTATTCTTTTTGGAGGGGTTTGGCTTTTTTCCTTGGTTACACAATACGCCTGGAGAGTTGACTTAAACTAAACTACTAAACATTTGATAGACTTTTCTTAGGTCAAGCAAATCGTACCCTTAGCACAGGGTTTTTGCACTCTTCTCTTGTACAGGATAGGCAAAATATGTTTACAAGTAATCTGATGCCCATATGAGCAGTTTTCCTGCTGTTACCATTCTAAATATTTTCTGCAAGTTTCCAGAGTAATCAGGTGTGGTGAGATAGATGAGCTGACTTAAAATTTTATTTTACCAAGCAAAACAGATAAAACTGATCTAATTGCTCTAATAGCCTCATTCATCACATGACCTTGGTGATCTGATGTTTTCCACTCTATTTCACTCTTGTAGTTCTCGTAGTACAGGAACAGAGAACCAATGCCAAGCCTGTGCAAGAAGAGATCCCCTTCTGGGAAAGATGGAACTTCCTTTTACCCAGCTGGAAAGATTCATCTTACTTATTGAAAAAACAGTGGCCCTTCAGTAGACCGGTGAAGATGGTTGCCATCAATACAGGTAGCTGCTCAGAGATGCCTAATATTAGACAAGAAAATGGAAGTTGTCTTAGTGTGAATTTGGCTTTATTTTCAAATACTTAATTATCTTTTTGAAAGGATTTTTCTATTTCTATGCTGTATCTTTATCAAAGGTGTTTATCATGCATTGATATTTGAAAGAAGTGTTGAATATTTTTTGGCAAAAGCAAGTATAAATTTTAAAATTACATGAGCGTCTTTTAAATTCAGAGCACTGGCTAAGTCTTTTGTGGATAAAAAAGGCAAGGTATTCTGCATAAGATGGACCTGTGCTACTCTTGAATGTCCTGCATCCTTTGAGAGCTTCATATCGCTAGGTGAAAATGGAAATAACATCTCACTGCTGAAACTGACCTTAGAAATGTTATAGCCTGAATGCAGTCCCCTTTCAGCGGGAACCAAGAAAAGCTAATGGTTAAGCATCTCCTCATCTGTCTGCCTGTCATCAGTCATTTTTAAACCAAAGCCTTCATTTCTCTGTGAGTGGGATAGCAGTTTTCTCACCAAAGGACAGGATGTTACTATTGTAAAATTTAGCAGCAGCTTCAAAGGTTCACTGCTACACATCAACACTTTGTACTCCCAGTCCCTTTTCATGCTCAGGCTGATAAGAAACACAGTGAGGTGATTAAGCTGTGTTGTCTTTAACCTACAGATGATATCTAGGTTTGAATTCTACTGGGTCTTACCTGAACATCCTTCAAAATTCACAGCTGTTGTCAGATGTGGTTTTCATTTAGTTAGTGACACATCAGAGAACATTGTACTCATCCTCTTTGATCCATAGAATTTGGGTTTGTTCTTGATCCGACAGACAAGTATGGTTTAGCAGAAACAAAAGGCTTCTCAGAGTAAATGTACAAGAATACACAAAATGCTTACTTTTATATTATTTAATCCTGGTTTGAAATAATTTGAATAATTTATTCAACTACTGAGCAGATTCATACAGTCTATGGGTAGAATCTCTATTAGCCAAGCCCTGCTGAAAAAAAAGTTCCTCCTAACTAAAATCCTGGGGATGTGCAACACAATGTACATTGTGAAGCACAAAACAATGAGACTCATTAGATGTGTCAGCTGCTTCTTATTTTCACATTTTTATGTCTCCAATGTATTATTTCAACTGTTGATTTAAAATGATTTATTTAAAAAACATCCTTGACCAGTTATTGGTATTGTGAGCTTTTGAAGAAAACAAAAATGTTCAGTGGAAGATGCATTGTGAGAAGCACACATTCTTTATTTGGCCTGGCAATCTCTTGACTACTTTACATTTAAATGAGGATGCACAAGGGCAATTTAGGTCAGAGACTTTACTTGAGAACAATAAGGAAGTCAGAGGGCAAAGTCAAGCTATCAGGAGGAAATGAAACTATTTTCTTACTGTTACTTTAATGCCAGCTAGTCAAAATAAATAAAATTATTAAAAGTGCATCATCTTTCAGTGTAGATGTATATAAGAACAGCAAAGCTCCAACAAAAAACAAGAGGTTAATGGCTGGAGTGCTGTCAAAATCAAATGAAGTCTCAGTGTCGTGGTTTTACCACGAAATTAGTGATTTTGACGAGAGGTGTCCGAGAGAAGCCACAGACGCACCCCAAAAAGAAAGAAAACACACAAATATCACAGTTTATTTCACACACAGAGAAAAACCGACAATAAAGTGCAAAAAACAGATAAATTAAGCTTTCCCAGTGCCCGTGTTGGGGTAAGAATGCTCCGGAGTAGTGCTGGTCTCTTTCTGGGGCTCCCGGAGAGACGCCGGGATAATTAGAGAAGGCCCGCGGCCAATCTGAGAACCCACAGCAGCGTGAGCCTCCGCTCGGCTTTTCTAAAGAAAAACACTCAAAACAATTAGAAACAGCGAGCACCCCTGCCTCCCCTTCCCTATAGCCCCCAGGAAGGGATTTTCAGTGCTGATGGAAGAAATGTGGTCTTTAAACACGGGCAATAGCTGCAGACAANCAGGCTGCACCTGGGGGGTCGTGGGCTCGAGCCCCCGCCCTGGTGGCCCCCGCTCCTCCTGTCGGCGGACCCCCCGGGGCGAGGCCGGGGCCGCACAGGGCCTCACCGGGGGCTTGGCACCAGGGCTGCGCGGACCATGCCCGGGGCTCGGAGCGGGACCACGGCCAACCCCGGCCTGGGGCTGGGGCCGTGCATCCAGCAGCAGTTCCTGGTGGTGCGTGTCGCCGCACCCGCCCCGCTCGCCCCGCCGACCCACGGCCGATGCTGCTCCGAGGGACGCACGTGCTGAGCACCACTGCTGCTGGTCTGAGCCGTGCCATGCCATGCCGCCGCTGGGGGGAAAGGGGCTACCGAAAACCATGCGGGCGCGGGCACCGGCGCCGCCCGCAGCCCTCCACCGCTGGCTCTGGGCGTGCCCTCGGCCCCCTCGCATGGTAGGAAAAAGACCGGTTTTACTTTCACTTTCTCCCCACAACATTGAGGAAATTAAGAACAAGAAAAATCATAATTTTTGTTTGGTACATCTACAGAGTAGTTCACATTGTTCAGATGTAACATCTCAAGAAGATGTGATATTAAAAATAAAGGTTCACAGGAGGCCAGCAATAATGATAAAATGCGTGGAAAAGCTTAAACATCAGGAATAATTGGTCTAGGACTCTTCAACTTGGAAAAAAAGATCAACGAAGGTAGATAGGACATATGTCTATAAAGCAATTAATAAAGTAAGAAAGAAATGACTGTTCACTGTCTCTATGTTAGAAGTAGAGAACATCAAATTAAATGACTGAGTGATAGTTTCAATTAAGGAGAAGATAAGATTTTTTTTTATCTCTTGCTAGGGAAGCTGTGGAACTCACAGTTGTATGGTCAGTAGTGGACGCTAGAAGGTTTACATAGCTTCTAATATGAGTAGCCAAATCTGCGGGAAAAAGAAAGAAATCCCTCAAGGATTATTCAACACATAGATCCCTCTTCTGGAAAGGATGTTGCTGAGCTACAGACTGCTCTAGGCTGTGGAATCATCACTATATGCATGAACTGCCCTTGGACTTTTCTCTTGGCCTATGTCACTTGCTGTTGACAGAGTTTGGCCACCATATCTTTTGTTTTACTCCTGATTGCTATTCTTGAAACATCACAGGGACTCGCAGCACTACTATACCCGTCACTGTGGCCTCTGTGAAAGTCTTCTGCTGGAACACTTTAATTATTAGTGTGAGCCTGCAGTGTTCTCAAAGTGAGCACAGTGCTTGTGCACAGCAGATCATTACACTGGTAGTGACATCCATGAAACTATATTGAAACAGATTTATGGCAACTCTAAGATTATCAATTGTTTGCCTAGGAGTTTGAGGATCTAAAATTCTTAGTTAATATTGGCCATAATAGGCTTCTAGCCATTATAACTACCTCCAGTTTATAGCTGAGTTAAAACTAAGTGTCATTTGTGACACCTAATTCAACAGGGTGCTTAAGTAATTACTAAGTCCTCATGCCAAATCATTTTCTTTGATAGTTATTTTCAAATTGCATGATACCACTTAGCAGACAAGAAATAGAGTATCTATTCTTTCCCTACATCCTGCACCTCCAGCAATTCTCTTAGTGATACTGGCAGTAAAAAAGTCTGGCAGAGGCAGCTGCTTTTATAAAGGAGTGAATTGCCAAAGGTGTGAATGACAAAGTGGCTCTTACTTTATTTCTGCCATCCATAAAGCTACAATGCAAGAAAAAAAAAGGCTCCCAGTGTTGCAGTAATCTCAGACTGCATACATATTTCTACTTCCTTTGCCAGCAACTTAAAGTCCCAATATTTGCCTTGCTGACTATAGCAGACTTTAAACTGTGAGTGAAGGAGATTTGTGATGACTGAAAATCCAATCAGCTATAGAATTATGTCTTAGCAAACTGAGCCAGAATCAACTGTTGGGATGCAGCAAAAGCCATGATGAAGCTGTTTGAAGGAGAAGAAATCATGAAATAGGTAAAAATAGGTGAAGAGAGGGAAATTAGTTCACTCGTAATTTAATACAGAGATTGCGAGTGGGGGGATAACTGTTGAAGATAAATTAAACAGGGGTCAATGAAGACTGAGACATTGTCATAAAATTTTTTTTCTGTTGGAGTAGTAATTGAAATGGCTCTGTTAACTTCAATGGCAATTGGATTAGGGTCTATAAACTGCTGGAGGAATGTTTAAGTTCCATTTTCACATTACATTTTCATGGAGATAAAAATGCTTTCAAAGGAAGATCCTAGAACTTCCACCATTGTGGGCAATAATGCTCTGTTTGAGTTAGTTTCAGGCTAATTGAATTAACACTGCCGAAATGTAGTAATATCTGTGGATAAGTTCCTCTGAAAAATATTTGTGTCTTACAGTTGTTGTATTAAATCTGTGAATTTCTCTATTTTTTCTCAGGTATCAAAGTCAAAACCAAACAATGCATTTTAATAGATAAAAAGATGCTTCACTTACAAGTGGTGAAGTTATAGTTCTAAAATTGCTACATCAAATGAATTTTCCGAAGGTCCCAATGCTAGGTCTGAAAAAGGTTTCCAATATTAGCAGCTTCATTTAGATTACACTCTTTTAAAATTAGCCTTGTATCTGCTGGGAAGGTCATGCCCAATATTTTTGACCAATGTCTGTAAATTTAAAAGAGTTTCCAAGTGCCTTCTCTGAGCAGGTATTCTAGGGGCAGGTGGTAAAGAAAGGAAAGCACTAGGACAAAGACAATGGGCATAACAGTAGATTGGATAAATTAGATGAACAATTATAACAGAAAGGAGGTCTTAAAAAATACCTTGTAGACACTGGGCATCAATTAATTTTTTTTCCAGGGCCAGAGAAAGACAGGCAGCAGGATTACATTTTTTATGACCACTATGTTTGAAATGGGTTCCAGTCGACAACTGGATTTTTGATTTTATCACTTTTGATCCCTAGTTCAACTACTGGTCTGCATACTTTTACATGTTTGCAACAGGAGGACAGAGAAGAAATCCACACAAAATTTCTCATCTGGATAAACAAATGAATGAAAGAAAAGAAAAAAAGGGGGAAACTCCCTCAATGACAGTCATAACAATAGTCAATTTGGTGAAGAAACAAGAACTCAAGAAATCAGATGTTTTGCAAACCCATTTGGCTTTTAAAACCATGTCCAACCTCCTGAGGCAACAGGTAACCTGGCATCATTTGGCATTCCAACTGATTCCAGGAGGTGGAAGTAGAAAGGTGTATGAATGTGAAAAGCACACTCTTTTTTTTAACCCCAGAACATTTCCTTAGTGCTGAATTATGGTTCAGGTCAGTTTGTAAGTTATATGAGCCAGTTTGCTGATCCCTAGATATGAGACTCCAGGGAGATAAAGCCAGACTCCAAAACAATCATCCAGTCAGAAGAAGGATGAATATGATACTTTTGGGGATGGTGGCCTGTGGAGGGAAGAAAAAGAATTTTAAATGGGAAATTACTCAGAAGATCATAAAAATGAACAACACAAAAAGAACAAAAAAATGACAGCTCTTTGCATTATGGAAAAATATTTTCCTCTGTGAGACTCTGCAAAAGAAAAAGGTATCTGTTATTTTAGTTCATATTTTCCCCTGAATTTCAAGTGGGTCTGCCAGAGTGTGGTACATCCAAATGCCTGTGCTTCCTGCTTGTCAAAAAGATTCTCACTGTGCTCATCAGTAGCAGTGTCACTAAAGGTCTATCTGGCTATCTTCAAGATGGCATCAAATAAACCCACAGATTTTCTTCATGACCTTAAAAACTGAGGTTCATGAGTTTAGGGGTTGCTAATATACATACAGAAGTTTATGCTTATTTTGGCCAAACAATATCTGGATGTGGATTAAGGGGACTATTCATGTGTTTGTCTGGTCATCTACACTTGCAGTTAGTGAAATTAAGAATTTTTTTAAGCAATATGCCTGAGTTATGCATGCACATTTCTGCACTAAAGACATCTGAAAATTGGGCCTATGACTCTTTGCCAATGTTTCTATTGGGAAATGTGGTGAAATAATTCCTTCAGTACGCACCCAGGGATATTGTGAGGTTAAATGAATTCTTTTCTAGAGCACACTTAAAATCCTTGGAAGGAGAGCACAATGTAAGTACAGAGTACTTTTTTATGTAGACTGAGTCACATTCCTCTATCTTATGTGTACAGCTGAAATAGCTATTTAGTAGTAGACTTACTTAGGAAAAGTCTGCAAAGTGTTCTGTGGGCTGTATGGTATGATCATCACTGATGTAAAAGCACTGGTGCTTGAGGTCCTGTGAGCTGAATGCTTTCTTGAAAAAAAAAAAAAAAAGAGGAACA
>VYZS01008567.1:10537-24440 GCA_013400695.1 Neodrepanis coruscans | reverse complement strand
GATGTGATTTGTTTTAAGTATGTTGCACATTTCTTAGCATATATCACTTCTGTCTCTCACTATGGGAAACAGTTCTCATTTTACAATCACATTCATCTGTTCTGGCAACCTGGTATTACAAGTATTTTTAAATTTCTTTGACTTATTTTATGTAACAAATGCTGAAATATTAAGAAAGACTACAGAAAATGTTGCACTATATGCAAATTGTTTGTAGAGACTGTTTTATACAGCAAATACTTTTGATTAACTGTAGAGAAGTTGGCTGTTGATCATTTACAACAAATACATGGAATTTACCATACAAATTTCAGGAATGTTGTAGTATGTTTTCAGAGAATGCTGCCAAAATAATTCTAAGAACTTGAATTAGATTACTAATATTTTTGAAATAATCCTTCAGGATGATTTTTCGAGATATCCAAGTGTGGCTGAGTTTTATTTTTATTTAAATTTCATGTGAAACTACTTCAGGGCTTCTGGACGGCAAACAAGGGGAAACAACTCACATTTCTGCTCACTTTAGAAAAGCATGAGAAAATACACATTGCAATAATTTCATTTAGGATCTCTCATAATTTCTAGAGTTATTAACAGCAGTGTCTTACAATGGAGAGGTCTTGGTATTAGTGCTGCAGGTGCAAACCTAGTTGCTCAGACTTGTGGTTGGAAAGAGATGATTAGTCTGGTTCTATTTGAGAGAGAAATGAGAGACTTGGACTTTTTTTCTTAGTAGTCAGAACTTCTGTTGAAAAACTGGTAGTGCTTGCAAATGTAGGTATAAAGGAGCTAAGAAAATCCCCCAGAATTTAGGTTAATTGTGTGAACTTGGTTATATTCATAGGTATTATGAAAGTGTCACTGCAAATACGATTCCTCATAATATTTTTCTGGTATTTTTGTCATTGAGGCACACAGGGAGCTATGCTGTATCAGAATACAGCAGTGTGCTGTGAATATACCTGTTAAACCTACCTTACTAATTCCCATATACGGAAGGTGCTTGGTGCAGGTTGTTTGGTGTCTGTGAGGCTGAATCGCTGCTTTGGATTCCCTCTCTGCCTCTGCCCTTATATTTACCGTGGGATGCCAAGTAGTCTCATTTAGTCATTATCATGTGTCATTGATTTTCTTGATGCCCAAACTGCAGCACCTCTGGCCAGAGTCAAAGCTGTATGAAGTGTTCACCACTGCAATAAGATGTAATGGGAACAGTGCTTTAAGTATGTGCAACAGAACTATTAAGTATACTTGACATTGAGAGGGTGTCAAGACAAGCACCCGTATCTCTCTTTGTTCTCCTCTTTCTTACATGAAAATAATAGTCTAACCTAATCTAGCAAAGATTATGAAAAAGGGTATCACTAATATTCGCAAGGCAGTAGGTGCCATTGCAGTGAGTGATGAATTATGCACCTAAGCTAGAAACCTATTTATCTTTTGTAGGAGAGCATGTACTACTTTTATTTAGATATTTAGGCCTGACCCTGCAGAAGATTTCTTTGTTTTTTTTCTCTTATTTAAATCGTTGTAAAATTGAATTATTAGTGTAGTGATCAAACAGCCTGTGGGAAAGTATATAATAATTAGACATTGTTCAGTCCAACACATTTTTAAAGGAACAAAAGCTACCTGCCTCGAAATGAAAGTAATAAACAAACAAACATTTTATTCTAAACAGATCTCGTGTCTTAATCTTCATTCTGCTTTATTTGCTTAAACTCATCTTTGGAGCAGTATATGAGAACTCAATACTTTATTACTTTATACTGAGAATCTTTTTATTATCTAGGGAAATAATATAATATGGGTTTGGTGGTAAGATATCTTATGGTCAAAATAAGTCCATATGCATTAAAATACATCAGTGTGTGCAAGTTAGGGGTTTATAGTGCAAGCCCTTAGATTGAACTCTGGACCAAGCTCCTTATGTTAAGACTGACACCTCAGAAGGTGCCATCTAAAACAGCTAGCCAGTTAAAGAGTGTCACAGAGAGTCCCCTGCAGCAGCCCTCTGCTAACCAGGGAATTTTCTGAGGCCAGAAAATTTCTTTCTATCCCTTTCTTGGTTAACAGTTCTTGGCTGTATATCATGTTTGCACTAAGAAAGCGTTAAAGGACACTAAGGACACGGAAGAGGAAATAAACAAGAAGTGCTTTCTGCTACCTCCTTAGTGAGGGTCACACTTAAATGCTGAATTATGAAGGTGAGTTCACTTGGTTCATTTCAGGTAGTCAAATATGTGAGCTGTTTTATATTGGACAGAGCAGTCTGTGGCTTCTATAAACAGCTTTGATTTACTGCTTTCTGAGAACAGAGGCCTGAAGCAGTCATGGAGGTTTCAGGAATGTTAATTGTTTGTGTACATGCATGAGCTTATAAATGGTTGTTTTTGCAGTTTCCCCAAAGCTCATCGAGGTCACTGCCAGAGAAAAGAAAAGAGAACTGTTTTTGTTCTCTCCAGTCTATGAATATTTTCAGGGCTTGATTAATGTGCCTTTAAAAAACCACAAACTTCTCCCCTACTGAGTCACTGCATCCTGCCTACATTCAGTGTAGGCAGAGAACCATTATACTAATCCACTCTCCCATCGTATCTCTAGCAAACACATGTATTTTCTTTGAATATTTATTTTGATGCAAGGAGTATTAAGTTTTTTATTTGGCAACATAAACAAGTAGAAGATTGTGACTTCTGGACTTTGTACCTTTAATTGTGATGGTTCTGTTTTTCAGCTATGACATACTTTGATGTATGTATGACATTCATATTTGGCTTTAAGGGAATAATCCTGCCATCTCAAGCAACCTTAGGATAAGTCACCTTGGCAGGTAAGATATGTTTAAAAGGCAGATGATGAAATAATTTTGCTTTGTTTTTTAACAGGTACGTTTATATGCAAGGCCTGATGCAATCCGAAGAGGATCGGGGGACTATGCTCTAAATATTACAAAGAGTCTCATTGAGTTTTATGAAGATTATTTTAAAGTGCCCTATTCCCTACCAAAATTAGGTAAGATTTCTTACATAAGATAAAGTTCATCCAGAAATGAGAGATTAAGTCAGCTATTTTAAAGGAATTTTAGGACACTAATATATTGTATTTCAAGGTAAGAAATGTTTGGGTTAATTTAGAAGGATCAATAAGGAATTTTTCCTTGCAGAGGAAGGAAAGTCAAATTGTTCCTTCTCTAGCCTGGAAATGAAAGGAACAGGAAGGAGACAGCACTTCTGTATGTTAGACAATTGGTAGAGAACTTGAGACTTTTCACTGATATGTGGGTTTTTTGGGGTTTTTTTTGATGCTGTCTATTTTTGTCCTTAATTCCATTAGATAACCACTGGGAGATGTTTGTTCTGTAGTACTTGCATCTTGGTGCCTCAGCCTTAGATGAGGAACAGAAGTGAAAATATTTGTAGAGACTGGGAATCTGTAAACAGCGCAAGACTTTTTTTTTGTTATTGTTTTTTATGGCTTAAAAAGTTTTCTAATGATGATTAGTAGATGAGCTTGTCTTGTTGATTATTCAAAGAATTGCTGTGAACTTGTTTTGCTGTGATCCCGTCAATTTCTATTTTTTTTAAAATAGTTTTTTCTCATCCTCCCTTTCACCACAATCAGTTTTTCTCCTACATACTTAAATACCTTACACCATATTATTATGCCCTCTTTCCTTCTGAGCATGTTTGATAAAGATCCAGAAAAGCCTATTACTCAATAGCAGAAGGAGAGCTTGTATTTGATCAGAAGTGTTAGATTTGGAACCACAGGGGATCCTCCCAGGAACTCAGGGATTATTTTATTAAATCCCTTGCCTGCTGAGTAGCCTTATAGCTAATGGTGTAGGAGATGGATAAAGTAATTGATGTTGCTAGATGAGGATACTACATGGTTCTTTTTTTTATAAGTATGTTGTGGCATTTATTTCCTATTATCTTTAAATAACGAGTTACAGGCAGTGTTCTCCTGGAGAAATATGTGGATGGGTTAAGCATGGCATATACCATGTTTTGTGCATGTTTTCATACATAACTTCAGGTATGTAATGAAGTTTTGTAAAGGAAGTTACACACTTAGAGGGCCCAAAAATTTAGAGGGGAAAATAATCAAGAACGTGCTGTTGAATATAAAAGATGAACATAAAATGGCTTGGATTGGAAGGGACCTTGAAGATCATCTAGTTCCATCAAAACATCAGAACATGCAAACATTATTACTTCAGGTAGTTTGTTGAGGATGCCAGCTAGCAGCAGGCAGTAGTGACTGTATCTGCTTCAGAATATCTGTCAAACTTGTAACATACAGTCTTTAAATTCAACATGTAGTATTTGTTGTCATTATGCTGTGGCATACCTTTTAAAAATATTTCACTGGAAATTATTAGGTTCCAGTTTGGATCTTTTTGGAGCAGAACAAGAGACATACCCACAAGTAAAATTGTACTTTTTCAGAAGTATTTGTAGTAAAATTGTTAATAGGAAATACTGCTTGAAAACTTAAGCTATTCTGTAATGATTCTATAGAGAATAATTTCAAAAGTTTCTTATAGTAGAGTAAGATTAGGAAGCAAAATTTTAAAACTCAGTGGTGTAAATATTTTGGAATTTTTTTTTTTGCATATAAATACGGGTATATTTATATTCATTTATGTTCATCCAAACACTGATTGTTATGTTTAAGTGTGTGCTGGTGTCTAACTGGAAAGAGTTCTGAGTTTCTTTTATTTGAACTGGAAAATGGAGGCTTAGGATCAATAGTCTGCTGGGTGAAGGACTAAAAATGGTAGCACTGTATTCTATCTATGATAGGGATTTTGTACTAGTATTGAAGAATTTTCTAAACAAAATGGCAAAACAACACTAATGACAGCAGTGGAAAAAGCATATGCATCAGGAAGATGCTTTGATACTGAAAATGGACCTGGGCTCTCCAAAGGCTTAGAACACTCACCTGGTGTCACCACTGCAAAGGAATGAATACTTTACTGAGGTTTTGTAGGGCATTTTAGGAGTTTTTCATTTCACTTCTAAATGTGAAAGTGGGAGTGAAAAATCAAGAATGTACTTTAGAAAGCTTTTTAATGTCAGCATCAGTTTTGCAGAAAAAGTTCTGTTTCAAACATAATGTTTTTAAAAAAAAGTTTCATGTATTGTCCAGCTCTAACAAGAGTGAACTTAAGCAAGTGTAATTATTTTGGTTGAAAGCACAATTTATGTTTACAAAATGATTCTTGTATTGAAATACTGACCAGTTTACTACCAGGTACTGTACCAGTGACACATCATTAGTCTCATGGTATATGCTAAATGTGTGCATGTTAGAGTTGGAATCACAGGTGATCCTCCTGGGCAAGGAACCTTCAATCCTTGGCAAAACACTTGGTCACCTATGTCATCACTCCGTTTGAACACTCTGTATGGTAGGAGTATGTGAGGACATTTATGCTCTTCAAATGTATTGCTATATCAGAAATATCTGTGATCGTTTGTTCACTTCTTATGTCATTGAGGTCCATTTCTAAGGATCCTTGGTATTTTAAACTAGTGCTCCTTATCTGAGTTTATAATAATTTGGCTAGTGTTCTCTATGGGAACAACTTTCTCCTGACACTCTTGACTACCTGACCGTTTTTCACCAGGCATTCATGCTGTGTTTACATGCAGTCAAGATGGCTGTGGCTAAGATTTTTTTAGATCTTTTATGGCCTGTACTGGCTTCTCAATGCTTTAAAACAATAGATTTTTTTTTTATCAGTTTATGTGAATTCTGCCAATCTAATGTGAATTGGGAATTTCTCTAATTCGAATTACCAATTTCCACAGCTAAGAGTTTTACTTAGCTTGTAGGTCTGTTCTTTTTTTTCCCACGTCATACTCTGAACTTGAAGGTGCTTTCGTGGAGTTTCAAAACAATAATTTTTGTATGAATTTAATTTCTGAAAAATAAGTCAGGTCTTTTAGAAAACCTAGATTTTTCCAAGACTATAATATCATTATGAACACTAGTTAAAATGATGGGAATTGATGGGTATTGAGTTTTACTTAATCTAAAATTCTAAATTTTAAATTTAATCTAAAATCTTAAATTATTTAATCTGGTTTTTAATTGTATTTCTAGGGATAGTGAATATAAAATATTTCTGTATTTATGTAAGTTGTTTTTAATCCAGTTTAAAATACATTAAAAACCACTTTGTAGGCACAGAGCTTTTTATTTTGAGGATCTTTGAGACTGGAATAATCTGGAATTTTTCCTGACAAGTTGCTGTTTTGAAGTTCACACATCTTAGAAATTTAAAAGGAATAAAAAGAAAACCAAACCGAAAACCCACCTCAAAACAGGCTTCAAAGGTCAGAGTAAAAGTGACACTATGTGGAATGATAAGGTAGTCATGCACTCTGTATGTGGACAGTTGTGACTCTTAAGCTGTGAATGATTTGAGGTGGAGGGGCTAACTGCCTTTTCCAGCCAAGACTCAAGAGTCATCCAGTGCCATTAGCAAGTGACAGATTCAAAGAACACAAAAAGATCACTGTTACTGGAACAGGTAGTAGATTTGTGCAACTCCTTATCAAAAGAGATTGTAGATCCAAAAAGGTTATACAGGTCCAGAGAGACATGGACATGTACTTGGAAATGTGCTCCACAGCAGAAAATCTCATGGTGTGAAAATGGAAGCTAGGAAGTACTTGAAAGTGCTGTTTATACTTCATGGGTCTTACACTTTCCTGAACATCTACTTGTGGCTTCTGTTGGAAACAATACTGAGCAAGGCAGTCTTTTTGTCTGAGCTGGGAAGATTATAGATGCATTCATAGTCTTTCAGTTTCCCAAGAGTTTTTATTAAAGTGCTACAGAAATTCTTTTCCAGAATGCTTTCTGTACTGGAACTGGAGAACTTTATAATTAATTTTGAAAGGTTATCAAAGCTTCATGTACATAAATGAGCAATTTGTGTGAAAATTTTTGGGTTTGTGACTCTTGGTTTGCCTTCTCTTAACAGCATTGTAGTAGCATAATGTTAGTGTGTCTTTCTCTGAAAACTTGTTTTACAACTCTGTTGTATTCCAAGTACTGTATTTAGATAACCATGTGATTAGCATAACCACTTGTATAAAGGAACTCTGGTGTCTCAAGGGTTGGACACACAGTGTCTGACGCAAAGACGCTTTGCTTGGATTCATTCAACTTTAGATACTTAACTGGCACGTCTAATTTAGCAATCTGATTGCCTTAGCTTTCTTACTCATCATTAGAGGAGATATTCCTGTGAATGGTTTGAATCTTATATCAGCAAAGTCTTCTTCTTGCGCTGCCTAAGTAAGAGGAAAAATGTTTTATTAACCCCTGAGCTTAATTTGTCATCTGCACCATTAAACCTTCACAATGTGCAGACTTAGGATGGAGGCATTTAGTGATGGAGAGCTGTGAATAGGGTTGGGAAGAACTTGAGCTTCTTGGAAAGCTTTTCATTCCCCATGGAAAGTGTCCTAAAAGGTGGAAATATGAATAACTGAAGACTCTATTTTAGGACATGACTGTGTATATTACAGAAAGACTGCATGAAAATCCCAGAGTTGTTTTGTCTTGAGGTCAGTGGATATGAATCAATAAATAATTTATAATTACTGCAATTTGTATGAGCACTACTCTGTTAAAATATCATGGAATGACCTGGGTTGTGAGGGACCCTTAAGGTCATATAGTTCTAAGCCTCCTGCCATGGGCAGGGACACCTTCCATGAGACCATGTCACTTAAAGGCCCACCCAACCCAGTCTTAAACACTTCTAGGGATAAGGCATCCACAACTTCTCTGAGCAGCTGTTCCAGTGCCTTCTCACCCTCACAGTAAAGAGTTTCTTCCTCATATCTGATCTAAACCTACTCTCTTTCATTTTGAGGCCATTCCCTCTTGTCCTGCCACTACATGCCCCTGTAGAAAGTCCTCTCCATCTTTCTTGTAGGTTCCCTTCAGGTACTGGAAGGCCACAATTAGGTCACCTTGAAGCCTTCTCTTTTCCAGGCTGAGTATTCCTAATTCAGTCNAGCTGAGCGGAGGCTCATGCTGCTGGGGGTCTTCAGATTGGTCGCGGGCCTTCTCTAATTATCCCGGCGTCTCTTCGGGAGACCCAGAGAGAGACCAGCACTATTCCAGAGCGTTCTCACCCCAACGCGGGTCCTGGGAAGCTTAATTTGTCTGTTTTGTTGCACTTTATTGTCAGGTTTTCAGTGTGTGTGAAATAAACTGTGATAGTTGTGTGTTTTCTTTCTTTTTGGGTGTGTGTGTGACTTCTCTCGGACATCTCTTGTCAGAATCACTAATTTTGTGGTAAAACCATGACAGTCTGCTTTCATAGGAGAGGTGCTTCATCCCTTTCATCATCTTGCTGGCTCTCTGTTGGACTTGCTACAACAGGCTGATGTCCTTGTGCCGGAGAACCCAGGGCTGGACACAGTACTCCAGGTGGGATCTCAAGAGAGCAGAGCAGAGGTGCAGAATGTCTTCCCTCAACCTGCTGGCCACGCTACTTTTGATGCAGCTCAGGACACATTTGGCCTTCTGGGTTACGAGCGTGCATTGCCAGCTCATATCCAGCCTCTCCTCCATCAGCACCCACAAGAGAAATATATTTCCAGACTTCTTGAAGTCTTTTTCTGTAGATTTGCTGTACAGTGAACTGTGGAGTTTCATCTGATATATTTTATGTGGATTTTGTTTTGTTTTTTTCCCTTACAAGTATGTTTTGGGTACTAATTATCTGGTTCATGCAAAAATTAAATGGTCTTGCTTTCATTATGCTCCATAAAGCACTTTGAAGTTGTGAATTCAAAGTCTCAGAAAATGATTTTCCAAGGGGTTTGGTGAACACGCTGCACGAATGAAGACAAGACTGGACCAATAAAGTTTGCTCCTGGAGTATTTTTAGAGACCAGGATTCAGTTTTTAAAGTGTGCCACTGAAGAATTTAAACTCTCCTATGATGTAAAAAATAGCTCAGGCGTTAGAAAGAAAAAGTTTAACAGGGGACTGTTCTGATTTTTAAAGGAAGCTCATGCTCCAGGTGCTGATGGTTGACAGTGAATACTTTGGTGAGAGAGAGACTGCTGCTGCCTGGTGCAGTGTGAGTCATTGCAGGCCCAGAATAAAAATGTTGGGATGCTGTTGTATTGTAGCCAGGTGACTTTCTGTTAGCACTAGTGATTAACTGTTCATTTTGGTTTAAGTGCTATTAAATGCCATGGGGTGTCCTGCGAATTCCTAGCTGCTGTTCCTGCTGGTTTCCAGATGAGATCTGTTGGTCAATAGCTGGCCCATACCTGACAGTTTCACATAGATTTTTTTTTAATAACTTCAGACATCTCAGTTGGAGCTATCACCCATGTTTAGGCCGCAGAATTGAAGCCTACTAGTTTCTTTGACCAAATACTTGAAAGAGGCATAATGCTTCCGCCTATAGAGGACTATTTGTTGATACAGATCATTCCTACACAGAATGAACTGTGTCACTTCTACCCTGGCCTTTTAAGCATTTGTTTTGACATTTGGGGTGGGGTGTTTGTTTGTTTTTGTTTTAATAATGTCTAAGGTGTGAATACTTCAAGACAGCAACTGGTCAGGACACTGGGAGAAAAATTCCAGCTCCAGCCATAGGGAAAAGCAGTGTATGTTCTCAAAAGAATGCTTTGAAATATGTAAAGAAGCTGTGAGTTACTAAACTGAAACAAACTGCTTAGAAATTCAATCCATAGTATGATGTTAAGAAGAGGAAAAAATAGGCATCACTTAGGACTTACTGTATTGTTCTGAACTATTTTTAGATATGAAGATTTATGATAAGCA
The DNA here is from genome assembly GCA_013400695.1 of Neodrepanis coruscans. Lineage (NCBI taxonomy): Eukaryota > Metazoa > Chordata > Aves > Passeriformes > Philepittidae > Neodrepanis > Neodrepanis coruscans. Next base: position 14,594 of record VYZS01008567.1, on the reverse strand, counting down.
AATTATTTGTCTTAATGAGTTTAATACAGCTCACAGTGGACATTGTATCAGACTTGGCGAGGTTTGTTAACAGGGACTGTTTCCTTGGCGTGGTGAGTCTGATATTGTTTGCAGGAGAAAAGTTAAGGTTAGGAATAAAGCAGCTTTATATAGAATAAAGATGAGTAGGCCCTGGAAATAATCTTCTTCTGAATGAAATGTTTTCGTTATTTAGTTATTTCCCTTCCCTCTTAATTGTGACGTGCATAGAATCTCTACTTCTCAAAAAAGGAAAGTGTTCAGACAGGAGCACTATTGACAGTAGCAGTTCAGTCAGCCCATAATAAAAAAGAAGGTGACCAGATTTGACAGTGTCTGTACTGGCTACTCAGTTAAATCAGTTTGACTTCTAAATGAGTGATTAAAAAAAACCCAACAAAAAAGGGTTATGAGAGGATAATAGGATGTGGGATTGTGAGAGATTCCCTGGAAGTGTCAGGGCTTTCTTTGAGCCAAGACAATCCTTCCTCTGAATGTAAATAGATTTTTCCTAAGCTTCTTTTCAGTATGTCATTTGAGCAGTTTGTACCAATGTAGAAGTGGGTGCACTGAATTTCAGCAGTGTCTATTCTTAGTTCTCTACCTTGTGAGAAACAGATCCCTTCAGAAAATGATGCATTTTATTGAGTTAGGAGGAGAAAATCTTCACTGCAGAGGTACCAGTAAAGGTACCTCTGACTACAGAGAGAGGAAACTAAACTGGCTAATTTAAATTTGATCTCTAATTCTTAGATAGCTGAAGAATGAGGTGAATCAAATCCTTTTGTAGGATTTATGAAGAGGGGTAAGATCTTTGACAAACAGAGAAACTCCACAGAACTTACGGGAATCACCAGAAAACTGTGACCTTCTGCACAGTATGGAGAGTTAAATGCCTAAAATTATATGAATCCAAAATACTTTTTTAGGTAGCTGTGGGTGAAGTAGTTTTCATTTTAGCTCTGTTGACTCTTCTTGAACAGAGCTCTCATCCCTGATTGACTTTGCCAGGGCTGCTAGTGACTGTCTTTTTCTTAGGTTAATCGTACTATTCTTTACCAGAAGCATTCACTTATGTGTATCAGAAGGGTAGTACTCATTCCTCCTGCAAAACAGTATGATGGGGACCAGGATCCTCTTGACCACGTTCAGCTTTTGAACTCGTTTTTAAGAGAGGTTACTGAACATTTTTAATAACCTGTTAGATGTGATAGGTGAGTTGTGATTTGATAAAGTTTGTCAGAGACTGACCAGCAGCTGAAATCTTTTACACAAGCAGCTGTAGCCTTGTCTTAAAGGGGAGCATATGTAGAAAAATAGCTTAGGCCTTGCGTGCACCATGAACTTCATGTTTGTATAGGGATAGAGTCTATATGTTGTTACGATGCTAGAGGAGTTACTTTCTGTGCATGGTATGGCACTATGCAAATTAACATACAGACAGAGCTCAGAGCTGCATGGTGGAAAAACATAGAAGTGTTTTGAAAACAGATAAATGATATCTCTGAGGATACTTTGGTAGTTTTAGATGGTGCTCAAGAAGAGAGGTGTGTAGGAAGATTCAATTGTAGAAGGTTGTGTTAAGCCAGGAATTTTTTTAGTTTGAAAATTATACCTATAGCATTTAATTTGAATTAAATAGGTAATGTGGTTGGTCTGTATCAATTAGAGAGGAGAATTTAGGTAGAAACCTGATACTCTCTGCATCTGAAACAATACTGAAGTGTTATGCAATCTGCTCAAGTATATGGTGTTTGGTGGAAAAGGGAAAGAAAATGGCTGTTGTTGACCTAATGGAACATGTAGTCCTCTTATGCAGTCTTATACAGTCAGGAGTGTTTAAACAGCATCTTTGAGAGAACTGTATAATGGAATAACAGTAATGTGTTCATAATGACACCATTTGAGTAAGTGTGAAAGTTTACTGAGGACTTACTTGATTTTCTGTAATTTTGGTTCATAGTCATATGACAAACTGTAAATAAAGTTAATTTCAAGTTCAATTCATGAAGATTCCAGTTTTCATAGAACTCTGCAGTTTCAAGTGGAGGGTGGGGAGAAATGGATACTATGGTGACTTCTGTTTATTCTGTCTTAAAAATGAAGTAGAAGCTTTCCTGACGAGTGAAGTTTGGTAATCACAAGGTACTGTGCTGATGAGGGAAAAAAAAGTGGCACACATCAAACACCACAAAGTGTCCACATCAAACACCAACGTAGTTCACTCAAATGTTTTAACATGTATGGTTTGAGTATAGGACGATTCTATATTTTTTTAAGATTTTTTTGTGTGAATTGGTTGAGACAGGTAGTTTTACATACTTAGGTAGCAATATCTTTCAGTATTATTTTCATCTCATTCAGCATTGTGGTTTTTGGCCTCCTGCATTTGATTTTAAACGTGAAGGAGATTCAGGCCGAACTCGGAAACAAGTTTAAATGAGTCTAATAGGGAATGCAAATCAATACAATTGAAACTTTTTTTCCAGACCTGTCTCAAAATGTGTTCTGTACCAGTGTTAGCCCTGCCTAGTGTTACACTTGCTGAACCCTATAGTAGCTGTGTTGGCTTTCCAGCCCTGGAAGAGGTAATGCCATGACAAAGCCTGTTTGGACTCCTGTTTCAGAAACACAATTTTATTTAGCCCGAGTGTTATAGAGCAACACAAATATAGCTTATTTCCTTGGTCAAGTCAGGCAAGAAAGCCTTAAAAGCCATTTCTCCTGCATCTTTCCCTCACTCAAAACACTAATAGCTGTGAGGGTTTGCCGAGCTCCTTGCCCTCCTTCTCTTAGAGTAAGCCTGATGCTAGCGAAGTGTTTTCGGATGTTTAGCTATAGTTTCAAAGCTAATCTATAACTTCTGTTGTTTATTCCAAGTATCTGAATGGCTGGAATGACAGTTTCCATGTGCAATAACGAAGAGGAGATTTTAACAATACTTACACTATATTGTTCCTTTTGCAGAGATAGCAATTGTTGTCACAGCAGTTTTGGAAAAACTGCCATCAGTTTCATGCTGAATATTTTGACTTTTAAGAATATGTAATTTTATTTATTTTTCATATCAGTATCATTGCTAAACTTAAATGAGAATGAAAACAAGTGGGTTTCTGGAGTGTTATGGGGTTTTTTTGTTTGTTTTGATATTCCCCCCCCCCTGCAGTGCTGGAGAAACATTCCTGTTGACTGTCCATGTGTTCAGTTTTAGAAGGATTGTGCTTCTTTGGGATAGTTTGTTATGCTTTCCAGATGGTATTGTGACAAAGTTTGTTTTCCATTAGATGCTGATTTGAGGGTAGCAAATACATTACTTTGAGAAACAGAAGTTTCACTAGGCAAAACTGATGAGAAAGCACTTTGTCCACTACATCACTTCAACTGATTTGTATTTGCTTTTGTTTATTTTTGTATATTTGTCTCGAAATATGCATACATATTTTAAAATGTTACCTTATTCACACATATTGTAACACCAAGATTATGACAATTCTGTAATTGTCTCTGGCAAGAACATTCTTCTTCACTATGGACCTTTTGCCATAAAGAAAATGGATAAGGGAAGTACACACACACATACACATATAAAATAATCTCTACAATTAATATTCTTCCTAGTAAATGTAAGAGGTATGCATTACTGATACAGTGAGAGTGACAAAAAGTTACTGCCTACTGAAAATATCCTGAATATTAGAAATAATTAAAAGCCTGTGTGTAGATGTGTAAAAATGAGCTTTCACATCTTTCTTCTGTACTGTAAAAAACCTGCTATAGATACAAATGTGAAGAAGATACATTTTCATATATCAATGAAGAGCATGAGGAGTTTCTTTCAAGGGATTATGACAGTGTCTTGAAAAAGAGCATAACACATTAAAGTGGGACTTAAGTAGGGCACAGATTTCTGTTCGTAAAAAAATGTGAAAAAATGTATAACTACAGAGCTGAATAAACCTATTGCTGCTGCCTAGATTCTGCTGGCTTAGTTACAAACCTTCCACCTGTACTAGCTAGTTTCTGTAAGCTACTGAAATTC
>VYZS01008563.1:5816-17680 GCA_013400695.1 Neodrepanis coruscans | reverse complement strand
CCTTAGAATCATGGTCCGGGGAAAAGATTTGCCATCAGAACTATTAGCAATGTCTCTACTTTTCGCAGAATTTTGAAACCACAAAGAGAAATAGGCTAAAAAATATGATAGAAAGTGTGAGGCAGGAGTAGCATATGGTAAGAGAAGATAGGATGATGAGTTTGAGAGCAGTTAATACCTCCTTCAGCTTTCTACAAAAGTGTACATTATACATGGAAAGATTACCAACCATTTTATTCTTTAGCTTTATATCTCCGTGTTGCTCAGAGGTATGATGAACATCATTTTGGTGGGAAACACTTGGGAGCTGCATTGTGTCTGCCGCAATATGTCAAGTCAAACATACGAGCTGAGAAAGTGCCTTGGTTTTGCTCAATTAGTACTGTTTGCTTTGGGTACCTCCCATTAGCAAGTATAAATTTGTACAGTGGTCACCATTTAAAAATCAATATTTACCAAGGGTTATCACATCATCAAGCCTAGGACACTAAGTAGTTCCTTAAACTTTGAGCAGAAAATAACACTGAGATCTGGTAAATATTTAACACATGTATCATTTTATGGTAACTACTATTTTTGGTACAGGTGTTCATTACCTCTTCCTAGCTAAACCTTCCATTAAATTACATTGCACTGAACTTAGGCTTCACTTCAGCCAGACTATAGTTAAAGGAACTGAGAAGAAGAATACAGTTAAACTAACTGTAATTAATATAATGAAAATACCTGTAATGAATAATCACTTTAATTTTTTGCTGTCCTCTCATCCCAAAGCATATGATTTAGCATGTAATCTTTATGGAAATACTGAATTTATGGTTAAAATTTATCTAGGTAAAAGTAATTCAAGGTTCTTTTTTCCTCTAGATGTAATAGGAAATTTTCTCTTTGGTAAGGAGGGCTCCGTAGTATCTGGCTACACTGTCCAGTTATTTTCAATCTAACCCTTCCTTTGATGTGTATGTAACAGATGTTTAAGACATAAGAAATTAGATAGACTGTGATTCCTGAGAAACAACTTAATTTCAATTCATTACTTGATGTTCTCATTCACTTGTTCCGAAAATTACAGTAGTTAGTAGGGTTGTTGGGTTTTTTAATTGACATATTTTATGTTTAACAATCAACTTTAACTTAACCTATGCACACCTCTAATTTTGAAACACATCATTTGCGAGCTAATATGTCACTTTTTCATCATAAATTGGAATTATTTCCAAAATGGCTTCAATTTAATTATATCTATGTGTAGAACTTAGACAGCTTGTTTTCTTGTAAGCTACTGGAAGAGGTGAGGAAAAAGCAGGAAACAGCAACTTTCATTTTCCCCTTTCCCCGTAACAAGATACATTCCCTCCCAGTTTTCTAAAAAAGAAGTATTTCAAATGGGCTAGAGGAGGGGTTTGGCAGAGGAGAGATTAGGTTTGGGGTTTTTTTAGTGGAAAGGAATAGGCATGATTAAGAAACTGTCTTGGATAGCTCATTAGTTTTCACTAATGTTACTGATGTTCACACAAGTACTGTAAGGCATTTGACTTCTTACCTCACAAAATTTTGATTAAGAAAGTAAAAAATAATAAACTCAACATGGTGTATCTTGAATAGCTTAAAAAGCACAAGTTTTTCTTGTAATTGCAAACAGGAAATTCTCACAGAAATTATGTTTTCTTAGTCAGGTCCTCAGGGATCAGTTTTTAATGTCATGCTGTGAAATGTTTGTATTAGTGCAGACAGAAAGACTTAGACTAGGTATGTGAGAGAAATTTCTGAAATATAGTACAGTTAACTGTTACAAAGAGAATACCTAGGAGAGCTGTGGTTTCCCAATGAAGATTTTTAAGAATTAATTAACATGTTGAGTCTACGTAGGTTCACTTGAATCCGATTTCTAGTAGGGATATGGTCTAGATGACCCTTTGAGACTCATTCAGATCTAGGTGATTTGAAGACAAAGTAATCACTGACAAAATTTGAGGGTGGTCAGGAAACTGTAGCAGGGATAAATAAAAAAGTGGTAGATTGCTAAGACAATGCCAGCTGAATTGACCTTTTGATAACTCACGTATAAGCAAACAACACTGTTCTAACACCTTACACCACAGAACATCTGTCACCAGTTCTGATCTTCCCAATCCAGAGAAAAGCTGTCAGAATGGCAGTAGTGCTTTGTAATTCGCTCTTGCAGTAACTGACCCTAACAAATTATGCCAGTATAGTTCATAAGTCAGGCAACATTTTCAGGGAGAAGTATTATTTTTTTATATCTAACTCATATCATTGGAAAAAAGCCCCATATGAGCTGTTAGGTACACAAGGCCTAAATCTACTCTTTTTTTTCTCAACTGTATCAATCTGTCTTATAAAAAATCCTCCTGGGCCTTATGAAGTCTGGGTTTTTTTATGCCCTCTGGCCATCATAACTATAACAACCCAAATAAAGTAATAAATTGAAGTAACAAGTAACACTTTCTATCAGTGATAGCAATTAAGTCCCAAACAAAGTGTTAATACATGTAATAGATTCCCCAGCAGAAAAAAAATAAAATAAGTCTAGATATTTTTAATAAATTATGTAGCTCCAAGAAAAGCTGAGATTTTGAGCTAAACCAAGGATTTTAACGGGCTTTTGGGAGGTAAAAAGATGGATGAATCTGGTTGTTTCTTTGGTTTCATAGTCTATGAAGCTAGAGATTTGTAACTTAATACCAGAAGCTGAATTAAAAAAAAAAGTGATTAGAACAGCTATAAACCCCCTCTTATTTCTAGTTTATTATTCTAAATTGGAGGCTGCTACATCTCTCAACTGTTATTTTATGTTCACTTTGTAAAAGGCTCCACAGAATGGGAGTCGGGCCAGGCCAGCATAGGTGGGCTTTCAAGTAATCTTCTCAAGCACCACAAATCTATGTCCAAACCTCACAGTTTATGACGTGTTAAGCCTATCCAGATGGTAGGTGATATTCTGGTATTAACAATCCACATCCATTTCCACTTTCTTCTCTACAGAAAATTGCCAGCAAGTTTCCCTGGTGGTCTTTTAAAAGTAAAGAAACTTGCACATGTATGAATGTATACCACATATATTAATTACATTATCTTTCTCTGAACTAAAAAACAAGCTCTTAGTAATTTAGAATCGGAAATATGTAACAGAACACAACTTCAAATAGTATAAAATTTTGTTATTTGCAAGTACTTTCCCTAACTGCCTCTGCCAGTCCCAGGCTCTGGAGGACAGGACTTGGAAAAAGACAAGAAGAATCCAGCCTACAAGGGGTTTATCTCCCTGCCTATGAGAGTTGGAGTGATGGGGCTTTGTGTGAACAAATACAGGATTCTTCTCTCCTCATAGCATTACAGGCACCACTACAGCTCTTGTTCACAGTGCTATCGGCTGCACAACCAGAATTCACACATCAAATTTATGGACTGGGAAATCCAGAGATTTTTAGTATATGTATCAGGCATCAGAAATAAGGGTGTAGTTACAGAACAGACTAAACTGGCAAGGAGGTGTAGTCATAGTTAATTGTCCAGTGGTTATAACAAAACATGTAGCTAAAGAAATCACAGCCTTGCAGGAACTAGGAAAACTGGGTGTTTACATCTTTAAAGATTACCTGCAGATCATTAGGGCTGCCTTTCAATTTTATAAGAGGTTACCCTGCTTTCAATAGGTTCCAGAAGAAAGTGTCTCAGCTCTCTGCTTTGTTGTTGCATTGTTCCTCTACAACCATCTTCCCCTTCCCTGTCTTTCCCCTGGGAATGCCTGTGGGAGTAAGGCCTGGGACCACAGCCTCTCTCCCAGGAGAGGAAGACCAACATGTGAAGCAGCAGGCATTCAGGATGCACTGCACAGCTCTGCAGTTCAGATAGAGTGGAAATGGTAGTCTCAGAGCAGGAGCTAGCAGAGCTGAGGTTTCAGAAGCACAGAAGTCTCCAATTTTTGGTTTCATCCTTCTTTGGCACTGTGGATGTGCATCATTTGACGGCAAGACAAAACGTGAAACCCAACATTTAACCCTTGGACACATTACTAAATTCTTGCCAAGATATTTTCTTCTCAAAATCTTTTTTGGTTGGTTGGTTGGTTTGTATTTTATTGTTTGGTTGGTTGATTTGGGTTTTAATTTTTTTTCTGTTGTTTTTTTTCCTGAGGGTTTTTTTTTAGAGTTTTTTTGTTTGATTTTTGTTGTTGTTGTTTTTTCCCTGTTTTAATCGCCTAATTCCACCCAGCAGTTTTCTCTTTGTCATTCTTACAGGTAGTAAACCATTTTGGAGTTTAAATCTCCAGATGTCTTCCTCAACCACATGTCACACAGAACCTCAAAAACCTCTGGATTGTTTCAAGTTACCTCTTCTTCAGGTGTATGTATGCTGTAGGTCTCTTGTATAGCTGTCGTGGTTTTACCACCAAAAATAGCGGTCCTGACAAGAGATGTCTGAGAGAAGCCACACACACACCCAAAAAGAAAAACACACAGANCGATCCCGTGCCCGGCCCGGGCCCTACACTCACACACACACTCACACAACCCCTCCCCGGCTGGCAGGGAATGGGGGGAGGGGAGAAACGATTTCCATTTTCCAACCCACAACAATAGCACAAGCAGGCAAACCTTGCTGGCATCAGCCTGAGCATTTAGCAGGAGTTGACATCCAAGATGGTCTGATGATAGCGTGGGGCACCTCACTTAGATGTCTAACTTGAGAAAGATAGGATAATTAAGTATCAGAGTTAGGGGTATTCCTGGGTTTTTTTAACTTAGCCAGAAGAGAAGTAGATCTCCTTAAACTATTTCTCTTCACTGAAATATGGAAACTGAGGGAACTTTGCAGTTCTGAATGTTTATATTAAGTCCCTGCAGTTAATCACTATGGATATCCTGCCTGTCTTATTCCACAGTTCATACATCCCATATAGGTTCAGGCACCCATAACAAGGGATTTTCTTGCCTTCATTGGTACCTTTTTCTCTTTGAGCTGAAAGTGTGCCATGGCAGTAAGGGGTTCTTTACAGGGTTGGGTGTTGTTACCCCATGACAGCAAAACAGAGGTCCAGACTTTTGTAACACGATCTCTTTTTTTGCACACATTCATTCTCTGTGGAGAATTTTCATTGCATCTGCTACCAACAGTGTCTTGGTGTCTCTTTTGCCTTTAAGAGGTACAGAAAGTGCAGAAAGGGTGTGAGTGGTCAGCAGCTTAAGTGGCTGAAAGAAAGTTTTTCAGCTGCCTGATCCTGGAGGCTCAGCAGTCCTCTCAGAGTTAACCCATAAGTGGGATTCTGCCACATCTTGACACAAATTGGAAGTTTGCCAAAGAGCATTAGTTAAATGTCATGCTTTCCATCAGACGTATTAAATATACTCATGCCTACCAGCTTCCATATTGAATTGGGCTATTATTATTATTATTATTGCTACTTTACAGTTAGTGTGTTGTCTACCATTAAATATGACTGGAGAGTGTTAATACCTTATGACCAGGCTAAACTATGCAAAGCACTGAGAATAATAGAAGAGATATTTATTTAGTGGTCAAGTGCTTTTGCTATGTTAAATTTTTAGGGATATACTTCTTCCCAGCTGAGTCGTACTTTTTTTAGACTTGAGGAATGCCTTGATCTGAGATATGTCTGCATTTTGGAAAGGTGAGGTACATTTTTTGAGGAGAAGGAAAGGAAACGACTACTACAAGAAAATGTGTGGTAAAACATTTCTGAAATGTTTAGAGAAAAACAAACTGTTGAAAATATGCAAGTTTACCCCATTCTTGCCTTAGATTTATATGATTTTTTCCAGCTGTTATTCAAACATTATGTCATTAATTCAGTGCAGTTATGTGATTCTGTTAGGATCTGCTGCATGGATTGTTTAACCTGATGACAGATCTCAGGGTAAGACTGTAAATAGGAGTATACACTTGTTCAGCCCTTTGCTGTGCAACCTGTGAGACCTGTGAGAGCATCCTCATGGTGGAAGATAGAAGTCGCTGAGAGAGATCACAGCAGTATTCTGAGATCAAGTAGACATCATTCAAATCCCTGCTTCTCATCACATGAAAGCATATTGGAACAAATATACCAAACTGTCCAGTATTTATGGACTTTAACATGGAGTGTTGATTAAAGACTGCCTTCTTTAGGACTCTTATCCTGTGCTACTTTCAAGCTCAGTGTGAAGAACTGTCCTATTTTTCTTTTGTTGGGTTGTGCAAAAATCAGCTTGCATTTTGCCTTGGGAAAGAGGCTGAATTTGTATTTGCTTAGCCCTAAGACTTGTGCAGAGAAAGAAAGTTTGTCATGTGTCTGTCATGACATTATCTAGATAATTCCTTTTGATAAGCAATATCATTTTTCTGGAGCTGTCTTGAAGAGGACTTTACCCCGGAGTGAATTGAGAGCAGCTGATATGGTTGGATAAATACTTAAGTTCTGCCTAGTATCAGGTGTATGCCTTCCATATGAGAGATGATCTATGTTCTTCAACTGTAAAAAACATCTCAGGTTACTCAAGAAATGATTCTTCAGACCTGATATTTTAAAGTTGGCTCTTTTCCATTAATACATTCAGAAAAAGAAGGTATTTCTGTTAAAACAGCATTGTCCAGACGGAGCTTGGAAACACGCTTCTTTCACAGCAGCTACACCACCACTTCTGAGCTGTGTAGTTAAATTGATGTTTGGATCCCACCATGGCAATCACAAGAGCTTCAGTGTACTGCAAAAGCCACAAAGAGACACCATGCTCCATCAGAAAAAAACTCAAGCTGCGGTTGCAACACACAGCTCCCTTCTGGAATATTCTGCCATTGTCAAGCAATTGTGAAACAAAAATCCTAAAAAATACAAGGTAGGAATTCGCTGCATCAGTATGAGCATTCCTGCTATTTGCTTGAGCACTGGTAGAAGATTAAATTCCAGAAATGCCAGTATGGACAAAGTGGAAGAAAGCACTCATTGTTCCACTTGAATATTCACCGCAAGGTGCCCCCAAGAAAGCTAAGTAAGTCTTTTTACTTTCCCTTCTGCTCTTGCATGATTACCATCACTTTTGCTCTTCTCTGCATGCACACTCACAGCCCCATATGTGTGCAGAACAGGTGGTACATGAGGTTGGAGGAGCGTGCTGTCGATACCCAAAATGAGTTGGGGGCTGGTGACATACCAAGGTAAGGGAGCAACAACAGCCCACACACACTTGTCCATCACCTCTGACCCATGCACAAAGACCATGGCTGAAAGGGCATTTGTCAAAGGAGAGTGAGCAACTGGAGAAGCAGTCTTCCGAGCAACTAGAGTTTTATTCTGCGTCTTGCATTTGTCTTAAAATACAGCTCCTGGAGGCAAACTACACAACCTGAAGATTTCACATGACATTAAAATTACTTTCATACAGACTTAAACATATACACATTCTCAGGTGTTATGTTAGTGGAGCAAAACTTGGGAACATTGCCAAAAAAAAAAAAAAAAAAAAAAGCCCTACTCTGTGGAAAAATAAAAGAGTATTTTTCAATTATTTAAAAGTTGTTACCCAGCCTCATAATTTCTCAGTATTTAAAGCTGGCAATAATTTCTGTTGCTACGTACATGCCTTAACACAGGTGGGACTTGTCTGCTTGAGAATCTGAAGGCAATATCTTTTATGGTCACAAAGCAACCAGCCAAGTTGTGCTTTTATTCCTGCTCTCATTTCCTTACAGCTCTCTGATTCTTTTTTCCCTTTTCCTTTTCTTTCCTCAGTGCTCACCCCAGCCATCTACCCTCCATCTTACAAAGAAGAGAGAGGCTTCTGAATTTGCTATACTTCTTGTTGGAGCGCAGACAAACTCTGGAGGGATCAGGTGAGCTTGTTTTCATCTTTTATAAGCAGCTTCTCCCTCCATCTCTGTGCTGCAGCCTGTGATGACACTGACCTCTGGTGATCACATGAGTAACAGTCACTCCGAAGTGATACATCTGCAGTTTTGAACTGCGGTGGGTTTTTTACCAGAACAGTATCTCCCTTTTAATGAGAATATGTTTTTCGATCTGTTTAGCATCATGAAGGACTTTCACAGGTAGATCTTCTCTGGGCTTGCCTCTACTATGGTTTTACACGTGGGATTTATCACAGTTCTTCTGTTACTCAAATTTTATACAATATTTCTCAAAATGCATACTGCCCACTGTAGAGAAGTTTATCATTTGTCCTACTATTTTTTGAAAACTGACTTACATATTATGTTTCACAGGAACCTTAATTTCTAAAACATTCTCAATGAGACTGTGGTCCATGCAGAAGTGACACTGTGCAGCTTCTTGCAACACACTTCCATCTCTGTGATTTCTCCTCACACTCACCAAATATGGCATTAACTCCACTGAAGTGAAAAGAAACCAGATCTCCACCCAGGCTATTTTTTGTCCATCTAGCCAAGAAAAGCAAATAAATCCAGGGCTAGGCTGCAAGTTTTCAATTACTCATTTTAAATGTGCTCTATTATGATATTGGAATGATCTGAGCACACCGATGTCACAGAATCAAATATGTGCTGCAGACCTTGGCAGAAGTGAACATTTAGTTAATGAAAAGAGTTTCATCTTTACATTCACTCTATTTTGTAACCTTAACTGCTCTCTAAGTTATTCTTTGGAAATTTTAGAGCTCAATCGCATCCAGATGGAGTGAAAGAAAATATTGTGTTGCTTATTAATCTTTAGGGTAATGACACAGGTATTGGAAAGCACACTTTGAATGAACTTTAATCAAAAATGATGATACTCTCATTATGCTTTTTGTGCATCATCCGGTACTGCTGTAGCCCAGTAGGTATGAACACTCCTTGATCTTTATGATAGCTTAAAATGCAAGGAAAATAGGGAAAGATTAATTAAAAGTAGACTATTTAAGGAAGTAAAAAATTGTTTTCCACAAATAGAAATGTGTCAGGTTAGATGAAAGATATAGACAGCTAGATAATAATCCCCTTGACTGTGTGTTTAACTTTCTTCTATTGATAGGTTTGCCTGAGTAGTATTAAAACATTTCATGAATCTGTTTCAAAACACTACTTTACTATAGCAGAATGAAAATTAATGCTTAGTAGTCTGCTGTATGCTTTTAACAAACAGATTTCATTTTTTCCTTTGAACAAAACAAAATTAGAAGGACCTAAGGGTATCTGATCATTTGCCCAAAATTAATGATCAGATATTGAATAATTAACTGTCATTGATATCTCATTTCTAAACAAATCAATGGACCCATTTAAGTGTTTGCGTAACGATAGTAATATAATCCTTCCTCATATGAACTGCAACTGAATAGACTAAAGAGAAAAAGCACATTCTCCACCCGAAGTAATTATGAGACCTACTTAAAAATCATTTGCCTCAGCAGAAATGTAAAGTATTTTTCTGCATAATTTACCTCCCAAATGTGTGCATTTGCCTTCCACATTAAAAACTGAAACCTGTGTGAGTGGAGGTAGTGCTTGAAATGTGAGATGATGGAGTGTGGATGATATTTATAAGAGCATGGCAGGGCACCCACAGTCATGGTATCTGAAGGACCTGTGGAGGAGGGTATCCATCAACCATCCCCCTGATCAGGGACTCACAAGGGGCATCGAACAACTCATGCAAACAGACTTGCAGAAGATGGGGTTAGGGAGGGAATATAAGAGGCAGATCACTGTGGTTCATTAATCTTTTCCTTCCTACTGTGCATTGTTTCTCTTCCCACTCAGCACTGCTCTTCAAGGCAGTCAAACACAGTCTGGTAATCTAGAATTTAAACCAAAAGGACTAGCTTTTTTGAAATACTATAATCTGTTTGTAGTGCATGAACAAAAGAAGATAGCTTGATAGATTACTCCATTCATCCCTATATTTTTGAAAATACTCTGGAGTGTCAAATGTAGACACTCATCGATTGTCTTGATAAACAGCAGTGGCACATATGCAATTCAGGAAGGTGTGAAAGGGAGGGAAATGCTGCTTATTTCAAGGCATGAGTACAGAGAACTATAAAACTGGTCAGACCAGGAGTTATTTTAAAATGTAATTTAGTTCACTCAGGGCATTGTGGATTTACCCATNACCAACATGTAATTAAAACAGCAAAAATGCTGTTACTCGTTTGCTCCTACCCTTTGGCAACAAGCAGTTCTTCAGATTTGCTATTAGCTATTGCTTAGAGTTTTACTCCCACTCTTCTGGAAGAGTAGTATCTGAATATTTCCCAAGAGGGCTGAAGTACATTCTCTGCCTTAGCTGTCCAGTTTTAATAAGCCAACAAATTTTGCCTCAGTTTGGTTTTTGTGGGTTTTCTAAGACAGCAGGAAGAGACAGTAAGGGATTAGAAGGAACAGGGATTTCTCTCACTCCAAGTACAGTGTCTGTGTTTCCTCTTGGTTTTGGAGAAGGTTTGTGTTCTAGAATATGGCAGTCCCCTCCTATTCTGCTGAATTTACCAATTGACATGTGACAAGAGTGTATTTTAAAATGTTTGTGAGCTTCTTTTTCAGTGAAAAATCTGTAGGTCTTTCCCAGCCTTCCCAAATGTGCATATATCTGAAACATATGCCAGAATATTGGATATTTTTATCTGTTGCAGAAATTAGACTAAAAGCAATATGCATTTATGTCTGATTCCACTTCTTAGAGTGGGGTAAGCTATAGGAGTGGGGATGGTCTGTGTTAAAAAGTGGAGAAGGGGACGCTTAGTTTTTGCAAGTGACCTGCTGCTACAGAGCTCCATTTGGGATCATTCCGTAGCGGGAAAATTCAGAACCAAAAGAATTCATATCTGAGTAATACATTAATTTTAAAAATCAGTATTTCATAGCATAAGTAATTTCTAAACACATGCAATAAAGAATTTGGTGTATTTATACATATAAACATTTATATATACATTTATACACAGGATAAACATATACTGCCCTAGAGACGGAGAAGGCTGAAGAGCTTAGCTTTAGCCAATCCCATTCACCATGAATGCGCAGACATCACAGCATGTTGCCGCAAGCTCACATCCCAACCACACAAATGCTCTCACACATCAAGCCACTGTATATGTTTCTATCGTACCTGAAACATTAGCAATTGAAAATGAGGTGTCTGTTCAGATGACATATTCACAATGTACAAAGCATTGAAAGAAATTAAAGATGCAAAAGCAATGTTGAAACAACCTATTTTATTCCCTTTCAGCTGTTTGAACAGCAAGCTGCTTCTTTCTTTCTTATGAATCTACACTGATAATAAAAAGGAATTTTTAAAGAGAAGTGGTGAAGTTTCTTTGCTGAAAGTGTTTATAAAATACATACTTATCTCAAAATGATAATGATGAGAACAGCTAAGAAGCAATNCATCTTGAGCATTTAGTAGGAAGCCTGTGAACATAACAAATGCCACAATTGGAAACAGCAGTGTTTGCCTGATTATTTCAATGAACATATAAACAATAGCAGCAACAATGACTCTAAGCAGCAAAAATCCAAACTATGGGACTGAAAATCTTATTGTTCAGCTATATTTTAAAAAAATAANTTTACTGTTTTAGTTTCACAGTATTTGACAGAAACTGAGTAATTTTTATTTTTATTTTCTCTGCATCGAGCTTCTCGTGGTTGGCAGTCACAATCACTTCCAAGTTCTGCTTTGAACTGTACCAGGCAACATTTTCAATACCTTTTACAGTAAGAAATATTATTTACAGCATGTTTAATTGCAGAAGTGCTAGGTTTATAGCCATATTTATTGATCACTCGGAAAAGGTATTTATTTGTCAGGCTGGTGTCTTATATAAATAAGGGTGACATGTTCTTCTTTCACCTTAATAAATGATGCATGTCTGTGACAAGTATCAGCC